>WAAB01000855.1:0-48132 GCA_013389865.1 Piaya cayana
CCCCAGATTGAAACAGGAACACCAAATTTGGGGGAAAAAAATAGAAACTTATATATGATAACTTAGGATAACACCTCATGGGGATTAACTAACATTTGGGAAAAACTTACATCCTGGCTGCTGAATCTAAATTGATTGAGATAGCTGTTGGCAATGATAGCTGTCATCCTTCGTTTTGGTAATAATGATCCTTATTTTAGTCAAATGTTCCCTGTGGTGCCTTCAAAGTACTGGAGATACATATAGTACCTGGAAGAAACACCAACTTCACCAGAAATTGGAATAAAATAAATATTTTGAGAATATGCTAGAAAAAGAATCTTCATGTTGAGCAGGAAAAGAATTTACTAACTTTATAGAAAAGGGAGGATTGATTTGGGGATAGGAGAAGTACTAACAGGATAACCATTGTTTAGCAGCTCCAGATAAAAACAAAGAAAGGACTAACACTTTAGGNAGCGGAGAAAGGTTATGAATATGTATAGGTGTTTTGGGGAATATGTAACAGTTTACTGTATAAAGGCAAGACAAGTTGCCACGATGGGTACACACGTTGTTTTGGAGAAACAATTCTCCCATGCGTCTCAGAGCTGAATAAACATACCTACTTTATAACTTTATAAGTTATGGAGTCTTGATTCTGCGTGTCATCTTCTCCTGTTCATTTGCTCTCTTTTTATGAGCTTAAGATGCTTTTCACTGAGGTACTCCTTAGTGGGTTTATTTAAGGTGCTGAACTAATGGCATTATAAACATTGTAAAGCTAAGCAAATACAGGACTGAGCCCTTTGTTCCCAAGTTATTCAGAGTTTGCACATCTCATTACCCGTGAACAATTTTCCTTAATCTTAACTTGAATTATTTTGGTTATTAAATAAATGACTACTGAATATTGCTGAAGTATTGTCTCATTCCTGGAAACAAATCCCAAAGAACCGGTTTTCAATTATTCATTGGAATATAGCTCCTTTAGGAAAAGAATATTAAAAAAATCTGAGTATGTGTATTTACTTTCTCTTCTTGTTTTCTGATGGATTTATTCATATTGTTATGTGCTATGCAAAACGTGCTTCATACTGCATGTCATTCAACTATCTTCACCCCTCCTCCAATTTTTCACTCACACTAAAAATCCTTTGTTTATTTTCATTGTCTTTTTCCCAGGTTGTCTTTTACCAAGGAAAATTACACTTATGGGGTTTTGTAAGGTTTCCTACAACAGGCTGCCATTTCTCATCTATTTATGCAAATGGATACATAAACTAACCAGCCATAAATTCATATTAAACAAGTTGCAAGTAAAAGCAAAAAAAAAATCACTTTTATTCTAGTTGAGATCTTCTTGTCATAAGGAATTATGATGAGTAACAGCAGACATAGGAAATGCCTTTAAATTAAGTATCTTATAGAAAGTGGTTCAATCAGAGATCTCTCTGAAATGTTTTGCCGTGTTTACCTTCTCTCTGTCAATACATTTTCCCCAAAATGACCCTCCCAATTCCACAAGATACAAATCTAGACAAAACACCACCAGAGCAAAACTAAACACAAGGGAGGTAAGAGAGACTGTGACCTGAATAGTTCACTTCAACAAACTTTTCACTTCTCTGTTGACCCTCATTCTCCCAAGTGAGCTAACTGAGGACTATCAAGAAGTTTCTTCTACCTCTTCCTGCGTCCACTCCAGGAAAGGAGGTGAGAGGGAATACTGAAAAGAAGCCAGTCATCTTTTAACGAAGGACTACAGCACATGCTTAAGGTTAAGCCTTCATGTGACTCATCTACACACAAGAATTACTGGATAAATGGTCTGCTGCACACATATTCCTCATGCTTTAGTATCTTCAAAGCTCTCCTCATGATCCTTATCAGCATATGCTTCATTTTTTTTTAAGTGAGCATTGTGACTGACTTCTCAAGATTTTCAGATAAGATAATTGCCTAATTTTAGCTATCTACTGACTTATTTTAATGTTTCTGTGTGTAGAGAGCTGAGGGTGGATATAGATTAGATATAAGGAAGAAATTTTTTACTGTGAGGGTGGTAAGGCACCAAAACTTCTCTGGCTGTCTGGATATAAAACAGGACAGCAAAGTTTCAATGAAAGAGTGAAACAGGCCAATCACCATCTTTGTTAGCAACTCCAGGCTTATAGTATCAGAGATATTTCTAGTCACTAATGAAGATGTCTGCCCTACCTTATATCTGAATCAATTTCAGCGTAACAGCATGGGGAAGGAAGGCTGTCTTATGGATGCTGCATTTTCTGGTGTGAATATATGCTGTGCTATTCATTATTTTCTCATAAATAAAAAAGGCAAATATATCTTCATCAACATATCGTCTCTCTTCTTGTTTATTCTTCCAGATGAAGCTATTGTGGAAGCTACTTTTTTTAATAGGTAGAAGCTGTAAAGACCAGGATTGCGGTAATCAACTTAACAAGCATTTCTGCTTTATTATCCAAGAAGTCTCTGTTTCCACAGCAGGATTGCTACACATTGTAGATACTCATCTTTCAAAACTAACTGCTAAAGCTGTCTGTGGTATGCGGTGTGGCAACCCATCCTACACAATCAAATGCCTTTTCTGTACCAAATTTAAGCTCTCTTGCAGCTCTTTTTATGATCTGTTTCCTGTTTATTCTGTGCCCTTATCAGAAACTGAGCAGTGTGGGAAACAGCTTAAATGAAAATATTTTTTTTCAGGTGTACCAAGCCTACAAAGGTTAACTGAAGTCCTATTTGACCTATCAAGAAAGCATTTTCATAGGCTTTTCAAACCTGAGCCTCGAGAACAGGAATTATTAATAAATAAAACATAAAGACAACTGTCAGGGCAGCCTGAATGTTTTTTGCCTCAAACATTTTGTCACAGCGGGCATTATAACCACACGGCTTCCCTGAAGTCGGCTCTTCCTGTCTGCACTGCCCCTCCTACCCCCCAGCGGCTCTCTCGGGGGGCCGAAAGGAAGGCGAAGCTTGGGAGAGGGGGCAGTCACCACACGGCCAGGGGTCCTGGCGGTCGTCACGCGGCCACGGGGAACGGTCACCTCATGGCCGTGCAGAGGGGACCCGCAGTCACCATGCTGGGCAGGAGCCTTGAATGCTTCTCTCCACACTCTCTGCTGCGCCTACACTAAAATACAGACCTGCACTGGAGCAGCCCAAACCACGCGACTGGACCACGTGGTGATATTTCTCTATTTCTCTTTCTGTCTTTTCTCCCTACCTCCCCTCTCCCCCTGACCTCACGGCGTGCGTATCTGCTTGGATCTTAGGGGTTTTAAGCCACTGGCGGTTTATTTCTGTAACTCCGGGCAGCTGCGTACCTCGGCTGGTTTTTGTGCCTCCTGTAATAAATACTATTTTCTATCCACCCTGGGAGAAGTCCTTAAATCTCTGGATCGCTAAGCAGACAAATGGACACCACGTTTCCTCTCTCCCCTTTGGGTTGAGACAACAACTCTTCCTCAGACTTTTAGAAAAGATTGCAAAACATACGTAATAATTATTAAGTTAAAGCAATTAATTATGTGAAGTTATAGATCGTCTAGAAATCTTTTGAGATATCACCGACTCCTGTAATTTTGTATTCTAATTTTAAACATATTTTCACTTCCCAAGAAAGAAGACGACTCAATCATGCTTCTCGTACCTACTGCAGAATGTTTTGAAAGGTAGAAAATAGAAAACACTGGAAAAGATTTCCCTTTCACATAGCATATATGATAAATATATCTGTGTATATCCTATCTCCTCATTCCCCTTAACAGTAATTAATGAGCAATAATGCAATAAAAATCAATATAAGATTATCCAGCTTGCACAATTTCACTTCTAAATTCAACAATATTGCAAAGACAATTTTGTCTAGCTTGCTGAATTAGGATTAGAGAATCCATTTGAACTTCTCTTAGTAAAATTCCTGAGACTTGTATATATACAAGCAAGTTGATTTTAATTTATTATAACAGCTCATGACTTAACAAGGCTGTGGAGAAGATGCTGTTTGCAAAAATTCATTGAACAACCCTCTAAATGACCCAACATCCAAATGTGCACAAGAACACAACAGGCAATGACCTACACATAGCAATAACACTCAGATGTAAGTAAGGATAACACGTAGATAGAAGTTATATAATGAAGGTTAAGTACAAAGAGGCAAAAAAATCCAAAGGACTCATTAAATGTTGTGTAAGTGAAAGATACCACACATAGAAGGGCAGTACAAAACGTTACATTGAGGACATCAGACAGCAAAACCTCTGATCTGCCAGTAAAGGACTGTAGCTCTACCGGATGGTTGACCCATTCTCAGATGACTGGAAACTTTTCCAGCAGGTCACTTCTCCACAAAGCTGGGAGGCAGGGAGTACAGGGAGTGCGCTGGAAAGTGAAAACAAGTGAAGTATCTAGCCTGGCTTTATATGCAACACTTACTGAACAACTGCTTCTTTATTTACCTAATTACTACTGAACTTTTCTGTTATTTTTGCTAATTGTGTGAGTAAGTGTAAGGTGCAGCACTTTAACCACAAGCCCCAAGCAACAGAAAGGAAAGTTTTATTATTCATCATCTAAAAATTTTAACAGATGAACCCAGCATTTTTTCTCTGTGTACGTAGTTTTTCAGCAAGTTTTTTTTCCATTATCTACAGACAAGCACATAAGACAGCAAACCAAGAGTGAGACTGTGTAACATAACATTTGCAGTATCACAGGCAAATCCCACTGCTTTGAGTTAACCAAACAGCCAGTCATGGACAGTGACCTTATCAAATGATCCAAAATCGGTTTACAACAGAAAAAATATTCAGAGGAAATTAAGAGACTGTTGTCATCTGGAACACACTAATGACTATAAAATTACTGTATAACTCTGCCTCCAACAATGCATCTCAGCCAGTCGCAACCATTAATGAAGCTTTTGAGCTGTGTTATTCAGATTCCATCTTGGATTCCCTTAAGAGTAAAACAGAGGGCAATGAATGCTATTATCAGCTCTTCAAAAGAGCTCAGCCATTAGCCACCATAGAAGCTTTTTAATCCAGTTTGAGCTTCGGCAAAGTAGCAAGCAAGAATTCAGAGGGGTACCTGAAACATTCCAATGTGTTAGGCCCACAGCTGGAAAGCAATGCCAAAGGGAGCTTGGACAAATGGAAGATAACTTGACAATTGCAAAGCAAAACATACCTGCCAATTATGAAATATAACCATGTCTATTCCTGCTAGATCAACAAATATATATAAATTAATAACTGACTTCTATCTACATAACTGTGGAAAAGTAGAAACTTCTGCAGATCCATGATTAGAAAAATGCTGGTGGGTATTGAAGACTTGAAGGAAGAGAAAAAAGGAATACTGTGATACTGTTTGAAATACACCTATAATGTTACGCATGCACATTATAGTGCAACACACTATAAAAGGCCATTTAAGGCAGTGGAGTGCTTCCCTGAGCTGGGGAAAGCCCAGGAGAACCCATGCAGGAGTGGGGCGGGCAGCTCTGGACTCTTGACACCTGGAAGCAGCCATTCCCATGAGGTGCCTGATGGGAGGGGGCAGTCCTGGCAGCTTCCGCAGGAGATTTAAACAGTCCCTTGGAAGCACGGCAACCCAGAGCACATCGAACAGGAGCGTGGCAAACAGGTGCAGGGTGTGTTAGTGTAACAGAGCAGTTTGAGCCAACAGTTCAAGCAGGGAGGGCAAAGAGAGGGGCTGGAGGCCAGCCCTAGGGACCATGGGTCATGGTGACCACCCAGCAGAAAATTAAAGCTGCTCCATATGTTGCATCAGCCAGGATGGATGTTGCCACCCAGGTGGAGCCTCAGTGGGCACATGCAGCCACCCAGACACCAGGCTACAGGCAGTGCCCCTATCCCACACCAACTCAGACACCAGTACTGATTTCACTTGTCATTCTGTGATAAGCAAAATATAAACTATTACTGCTTGTAACAAAATTCTGGTAATAGCTCTCACACTTTATGGCTCCCCCTCTCAAACACGCACACAGTTTCCTATTACAGAGCCATAAAGTACTTCCATTTCTGCTGTAATATCAGGTTTGCTGCTACTGCACACAACATTCACATTTAGAGCAAGAAGAAGAAAAGATTCAAACAGATTTTACTTAGACTTGTACAGCTCTGGTGGGCAAGGACCCACTAGCCATATGGTGAGATCTACCCCTGTAAAATTCTAACAATTAATATAACATTGTTGACATCTTTCTTGTTTTAAATAACTAGTCTCCTTATGATCAAGAAATAATAATATTTAAGGAATAATAAAAAAAACCAACCAACCCCCCAAACCCAAACAAACCCATCAGCTCAACAACAACAAAAAAAACCACAGCTCAAACACCCAACAACAACAAACAAGCTACAATAAAGCCCCCACATTTATCAACTGGAAAGCGTCATCATTCAGACTATGACTACCACACATAAGGTTGTACTCAGAAAGGGTTCTTATGCCTGTGAGAACTGATTGATGGGTTTTGCTGCAGCTGGTTTGCATGCTTCTGTAACTAGTATGCAAATCCTGGACAGCTTAAGGAAGGAAGTGATTGTAACAAGAATTTAACTTATTTTAACAAGGCAGACTTGAACTCATCAAGAGGAGACAATGAGGAAGGAGATAAGATAAAGACCATAAGAGACACAAAGGAACTGCGACAGTGGGGTCATCTCAAAATCTGTCTGAATACACATGTTCAACCAGTATAAAAAACCTATGACCAGCCTCTGCGCTATGCCTTTTTTAGAAGGGCATCCAATTCAGCACTGAATTGTAAAATAAAAATATTATTATCTTTGCTTCAAAGACTTTGTCCTTTTTCATATATTAGCAGTGAAAGAGTGTTTCTCACATGCCTAAACCAAGTCTACAGACTTAGATGTTTCTAGAAGTCTTAAATGTAATTTGCCATTTCAGTCTGTGTCACCTGCTAAAATATCTTTTCTTTTTCTTGTTCTTTGACAAGAAGCTATTGCCTGTTTGGAAGATGTTCTGATAGACATAGCGACCCTGAGAAGTGGCTGAGCAGTAACTAAGCACTGATTGGACTGAGGCCAAGCAGCTTTTATCTTTCCATTATCTGCAATATGTATTTGCTAAAAGGTTCATAGTTTGGTTTATTTGGCCTTTTTGTTTGTTTTTTTTAAGCAGTCATTTTGAAGGAGCAGTAACCATTGAAGTCAAGAGCTGCAGTGCAAATTAATTTGCAGAGACAGGATGGGATCTGGAGACAGATCCTGCATAACATCTTTGCGAAAAAGCAAAATATATATTAAAAATTAGCAAGTGCCCCCTATCACTCATATTTAGAGATTAATGCTCACTGAATAACTGACCCACCAGCACGCAATGTAGAAAACTGCACAGGGGAGAAGAGTTTGCTGCCTTTAAATGGCAACTAGAGAAATTCTTGACCCTGTACCAAAGTACAGAATACTATGGTTTTATACAAAGCAGCCTCTCCAAGCAAGGATCTGCACAGTTACACCCCTTCACAGCTGCCACACCAGTCACTGATCACTAGGAAAGCAGAAGACAAGCCTTGTAAACCCACTGTTCAAAACATTTCCTACGCAGAGCAGAAAAAAAGTAGCACAAAATAATTACACTGTGCTTTGCTAGGTATTAAGTGCATATATAACTTGATTTTTTAAATTATGGATTATCGAATGCTGGACTATCAAAGTTCTATAAGGAAGCTGAGGTCCAGATACCCTGTTTTAAGGAACATGTACCTTCATCACCTTTCTCTTCACCCTTATGCCCTGACTGAGCAGATCAGACAAAATATTTCTGGTGACAGTTTATCATACATTGTCTAGTTCCAACAAACATCTGAAGCAGTTGTGCTCTGGAGCATGCAGCTAACCTCAGGATAAGCACAATCAAAGCAAATTTAGGAAGTGAATTAAGGAAAATAATTTTTACCATGTAACACGACAAACTAGATCTTAGAGGTCCTGTCTGCACTTCACTTTTAACCTACCCAGCTCGGGCACTGAAAGCCATTTAACCACAGACATTGTGGACATTATTGCTAGAATCTCAGGTATTTACCTGTCTCATCTGGAGTTTTACAGGTCGTGCTTGACTCCCTGCTACAAATATCCAAGCAAATTTTAAGTTTAATTAGTTTTAGATAGGTCTACAAATCCCCTCTTCTGTCTGTCCTGGTCCCACCTGCAAAGCTGTGGACTACCCAGACTACATCTCAAGCTGGGCAGAGAGACCAACTCTGCATTACAGCAAGCACTCAATAAGGAACCCAGAAGCGTCACCAAGCACCTTTCCCAGCAGAGTAGTAGCCCTCTGCTTAATACGAAGAAAAAGAAAACCCAAAGATTTCTAGTCAATGCTCTTTGAAGTTATGCAGGAACAGAGGATGCTGATCACGTATATTGCCAGATAGCAGGAGATTTTAAGTAGGACTATTTTTTATCTGTAGACAAGCTCGAGTGTAAAAGTAGATAACTGTGACATTTTTCAGAGGGTCAGCTCTGCAGTACCAGTGCAGATCAAAATTTGGGAGGTACAGGAAGATGATCAAATTAACAGGAAAGCTGCTTTCAAGCTGCAGAATCTTTCTTTTGGGAGACTCACACACTAAACCAACAAATATCCAACTTCTTTGCCTTTAACCTCATGTCCAGTGACATTATCAAGAACCAATTGGTGTTGAGAATCCTGCTGTAGGCTGAAGGAAGAAGAGATGCTGAACTGGCCATCTGCAGGCAGCTAGAAGCTATTTTGTGCTGCAAAGAATGATATGTCACATTAATATGCTCCAACATTTTAAAAGTATAATTTAATTGAAAATTCATTCCCCCAGGAAATAAAAGCTCAAAATGGCCTTTATTTGACTGGACATTGTGGTGGCTGTTATGGTAATTAAGAATTCTGAGATAAACTGTGGCTGGAATATACATTAAAATTAAACCGTTTAATCAAAGAAACAAACACATCATTAACAAGCAATAACTCACAGTGATTGATAATAATTACAGTTAGAATGAATTGAGATATAAATCACAGGATGAAGTGGGAATTTTCATGCAATAACTAATATTTTGTGTTTCAGATAACTGTGGTTTTACGTTATTGGTAAGATGTGGGAAGTGAATTACATAGATTTTATCTTATGAATGTTTTATGTAGAAGGCATGTGAGTCAGTGAAAGCCTCAAACCAGTGTATTATACCTTCATAAATCTATTGCTTGTGCCATTTTATAGATCATAAATATTCTTAATTGTCCCCAAAAATGCTTCAGTCCAAGTGTGATGGAAATGAATAGGCCTAGGACGAGACTAAACGCATTTTCCCAGTGACTTACCACTGGAATCTGAGTGCAGATCCCTTTATTGGCCAGCATAATAATTCACTCAGCCTTCAGCAGTGAGAGCATTTCTCTCTGTCTCTCTCTCAACAGAAGAAAGCATTAACCCTGTCTTGATGCTGTAAAATGGTTCTGACTAACCACTGCGTCACCAAAGCTAAGCCCCCTTTGTATGCAATGGGTTAAAGTTGTAAGTTAACCATTAATTTCCTTTTCAATGGCAGTATCAGCTCCAGCAGTTTCCAACACCCTTGCCCCGCCCTGCACACATTGTTCCTCAGCAGCACCAGTGCTTTTCTTGCTCCCCAAACCCTCCACTGGTGGGGATGCCTGAATATACAAGGGAAAGAACACAGGTGGAACAACAGAGCTACTTGTGCTGGTGCTGCTGCCACCAAGCTCAACAGCAGCTGGTCCATGTGCAGGCTCTGATTACAGACATTTTAGGAGCTCAGTGATGTTCCTTTGATGCCAGTAAAAGCAGATGCGAGAAATGCAAGGATCTTTTTTTACTTAAAAAAGTCCAACAACACAGTGTTTCCAGCTATACAGAAACTGGTTCACAAACAAATGGTTTCCTTTGTGCAGGAAAAGAAACCACACCCTGTTACATATAAGCAAGGATGGTAGATACTGGGTATAAAGATCAGAGATGCAGAGACATCTTGCCATGCTTTTTTTCCTGTTTCAGTTATAATTTCAGCAGTTCCAGAGAGCAGGACCATAGAGATAAGTCCATATTGAACAAAATCACAGTGACCTTTATTGTGAATTGCTCTAGGCCTCCATAGCCCTTGGAGAAGGTACTAGAAGTTAGACAGGGAAAATAGCCTTCAGCTGGGAAGTCTGCCTATTGCCAATTAGGTGATAAGCCATAAAGGTAGTGGGGGAAACAATGTGCCCTTGAAATACCACAGTTCATGCACAATCACACTTTTTTTTTTCCCCACATGATTACAGCTAAAGTTTCTGCATAGTCCATAAGTACAACCCAGTCCCAGCCAAGACCTAGCCGTAAGAAGGCTGCAGTGACTCCATGCTACACCAGCTTTTAGGTATGTACGCTCTTCTTTCACCACCCATGAGAGTGCCCCATCAGCCCCTCAGCACACCCTTTCCTCTCACAATCTCAACACAAATCCTACCACGCATTGTCTCACACATCACTACGTATACTGCAGGCCAAGGCCAAAATGTATGCAAATGGTGATCTGCAGGTCAGCTCCAGTCCATAGGACGGCTGTGGAACACACCCTACATGGCTTGGAAGTGCTCAGACACAACAGTCCTGCAAGACACAGGAGACAACCACAAAGTGGACTTAAAACTTTTGTTAGAAAGGTGAAGCAAAGAAATTTATGCTCAATAATCAGTGTGGCTTTTAAGTAGGTACTCTTTTTTTCAGCGCTGGAGAAGCATATGGATTTATCTTCAGAGTGCTTCTGATTTCAGAATCATAGAATCACCAGGTTGGAAAAGACCCTACCAGATCACTGAGCCCAACTGTTCCTATCAAACACTAAACCATGCCCCTCAGCACCTTGTCTGTGAAAAATTTTTCCTAATGTCCAGCCTAAACCTGCCCTGGTGGAGCTTGAGGCAATTCCCTCTTGTCCTGTCACTAGGGAGAAGAGACCAGCTCCCTTCTCTCTATAACCTCCTTTCAGGTAGTTGTAGAGAGCAATGAGATCTCCCTTCAGCCCACTCTTCTCCAAGCTAAACTGTTAGGGTCCAAGATCTAAGAACAAGACAGCACAGCAAGCTGGTACAAAAATAAAGTACAAAGCTTATCTCTTGAGCAAGGAGGTTAAAAAACAGACTGGCTGTCAGAGACGCTCCTCAAGGGGGAACAACCCTAGCTGTACCTGTAGAGTTACATTTATAGAAGAAGTAGGCACATACAAAATTATTGGTTGCAATCTTATTGGCTGGTCTAGGGGTACATTCAGTGTATTCATGTTACATTCTGATAGATTCCAGCAATCTCTTATTGTCTGTGTATTCTTATCTCGGGGGCGTGTATGCAGTGAATAGCTTCCAGCCCAGCCTCTCCTTTTCTTTGCTTAATGACCCTTAAACAACCAACCTCAACTCTCTCAGCCACTCCTCATAAGGCCTGTTCTCCAGCCCCCTGGAGACCTTTATATACACAGAGGTGTGTTCATATACGTAGTTTTGCCATGAAGTGACGAGCACACCTTATTCCTGGAACCATACTGCATATCCAGGGAGGTAAAATTAAATGAATCCAGAGTCATTAAAGTTTGGCCATATCTGAGCAGTTAGTCCTAACGATTCTGGGGACAAGAAGATATGGGTCTTCACCATTGTCTTAGTAGTTAATCTTGTTTTAAAACATTGCAGTTCACATTCCATCTCACCATTTCAAAGGCTTCTCAACCAGATCTTTGCAGACTGATTTTCCCCCTATAGAAGGCTTTTCTTTATCTTACCATACCCACTGAAACAAAACACTATGCAAGAAGGGCATTTAGGCTCACCATTCAAGGAAACAGCCAGCATCCTTGCTGCTGTTGACCATACTCCAAACCAGCACCCTACAACCGTGCAGCCCTCAGGCTACATCTGAACTCAGCAAAGAGACAGAACTTGGGATCTCAAGCATGTACCACGTCCAAAAAGCTACAGCAATTTCATACCAGAGCTGGCTCCCTCCTGGCTGGTTGGCAGGGAGTGCTGAACAAGTCCAGGTTTGCAGAATACTGTGTGGACCTACATTGAGCCTGAAAAACCACCACCCACAAAGCTTTGCCTGGCTCTGCCAGAAAACCCTCCTTTATTTGTTGCTATTAAAAACATAATTTTTTGCTTGTTGTTGGTAAGAGTAAACAGGAATGTTTGGCATGAAAGCCAATTAACTTTCATGTGGCACTCAGTAACATTTTCCAGCTATATTAGAAGCAAAATAAAACTTGGAATTTTGATTAGAATTCTGATGGCAGAAGATTTTGGAAACTGAACATAGAATTAGATTGGGATATCTGAAGCTTTATGGCTACCAAAGATTAAATAAGCTTTAACTTAAAATGAATTAAGGCTCTCCATTTAAAATATTTTGGATGGCACAGAGCTAACCTACTTAGCACCCACAGAAACTTATTTAGGTGCAAATGGATGACAATTTTTTGTCAACAAAATGTGAGAGTTAATTGACAAGTTTTGCTGCAGCTGTTTTGTATGTTTAATTATCTCCTCATATAAATCTGTCTTCTATCAAGAGATACTATGCAGACAGTCTCCAGACATGGATAAATAACCCAAAAGAATAAACAATCTCTTAGAGTTGCAAGAATTTATTGTTATGTTTAATTGCCTTGTAAGATGGAGTTATCCTATGTCAACAGATAACCTGAAGGGAGTCTCCAGACATGGTCAGGTAACCTAAAAGAAGAAATATTCTTTGGGGACTTCCATAGTTCTTTGTCTAAAATTAGTATTTATACACCTACTACTTTTGTAAAATGGGATGACGTTTTTAGAAGGACATCCAATTCAGNACACCCACAGGAACTTATTTAGGCACAAGTGGACTTTTTTGTCAACGAAATGTGAGAGTTAATTGACAAGTTTTGCTGCAGCTGTTTTGTATGTTTAATTATCTCCTCATATAAATCTGTCTTCTATCAAGAGATACTATGCAGACAGTCTCCAGACATGGATAAATAACCCAAAAGAATAAACAATCTCTTAGAGTTGCAAGAATTTATTGTTATGTTTAATTGCCTTGTAAGATGGAGTTATCCTATGTCAACAGATAACCTGAAGGGAGTCTCCAGACATGGTCAGGTAACCTAAAAGAAGAAATATTCTTTGGGGACTTCCATAGTTCTTTGTCTAAAATTAGTATTTATACACCTACTACTTTTGTAAAATGGGATGACGTTTTTAGAAGGACATCCAATTCAGCACTGAATTGTAAAATAAAAACATTATTGCTTTTGCTTCAAAGACTTTGTCTTTTTCAATAGTTTACCAGTGAATAAGGGTTTCTCCCAAAAAGAGGTAGCAGATAGATATTAAACTAACAATTTTTTAAAAAGTTAAAGAACATTCATGATGTTTGATGCTTGCAACCAAATGCAAAGGTTCCCATTCACTGGGAAAGCCCTTAGATTTCACAATAAACTTATTGGCCATTGAAACACAAAATACAGCAAAACACCCAAGTTATGATAAACAAAAATGGACATAAGAACAATATGGGTTGGAAGTTAGAACAGTATGTTCAGGTTCAAGGTATAAAATAGTTACTGACCTATGTGCTAAGTAATTCCAGGTAACAACAGCCAGATCATCATCCTGGAGGGGACTAGATCCAGAATCAGTTTCTTACAGTCAGAGAGAAACCACCACTGCTGCCCCACAAAGAGGATTAAGCAGGAGTCAAAGGTCATCCCCACCATCCAGCAAGGAACACAGATCCGCGACGCTGAACATCAGAGGGCTAGTAATGATGTCCATTAACAGTCTACAGCTCAGCAAGTGATGAGCCAGAACAAGGAGAACTAGGAAAGAAGACTACTCCACAGCAGAGCTCTAAAAAGGACTAGCAAGACCAGGTGGAGCTGAAATGGCCCCCAGGTCATAGTTGGAGGCCCCAGATGGGGCTGATCAGGGTCATTAAGGCCCTTAAGCATGCCACAGGTTGTTCTGGAAGCTGTGAAAGACCTTGGGCACACATAGCTCACAGTGCAAAAAAATCTGGTTGGAAGATGGTTAAAGGAAATGCAACAAGGATCTGTGCCTGCGAACTTTTTGTAACCTTTCCAGGTGTCAGAACTTACGCATAAACCTATTTGGCTAAACAAGGTCAAAAAGTCTGAATATTAAATTGGACAACTTTTAAGGAAGCTTGGAATGAAACAGATTAAAGGCCACTTGGTTCATTTGTTGAGAATTTCCTTTTTATTGCCGTTGGTTTTTGGGTTTTTTTAAGTTTGTCACTTCTCTTTTCTTCATACACGCTGTGCTTTCAAGCACCATCTCCAAGAGGTCTCTAAGCTATTTCCCTTCCCCTGGCACAGCAACAGCTTTTGAAGAATGATGATTCTAAAGGTCCCTTTGAGCTTCGGTTATTCTGGTTCAGAGCCATTTTGGGTACCCAGCTCACATTACTTTTAAAAAAACAATTTTCAAAGAATGGATGCTTAAAAAAATTAATGACTCTTTAGGGTTCTAGAGTTGGAGGCATATGAAAGCATCACCAACTTTTGAAAATACCAGGACAGAGTATGTCACAGATGTCAAAAAAGGTCATGGAGCTTGTTTCAGTCAAAACCTGCAAATCTCCTTACGGGCTCTAAAATAACTGTGCTTTAATGTTCACCAGATACAGTTCTGACTAATTTGATGACCCATAACCAAACTGTGAACTTTGGTCAAATTATCGACTGACCTATTTATTCCTGAACGGAAGCATTATGTACAACATTAAATGCAACATTAAATACAATAGGCATATGGCTAATGTGTACATTCAAACAACAGTGATTTCCCTGAGGAGCTCACAGCACAGAAGCTAGTAATTATGTTATGCAACATTTTCAAAACGCACTTTACAAGTTCACAATTAACCACATAACTATGTACATGTGCCTATAATTTTGGTCTCTGAACTGTGGTTCTTTGTGGGAACCACAGTTCTTGCACCAGTGCTCTTTCCCCATGGCAAGATGAGAGGAATGTGAGTCACGAGAGGAATCTTGTTCGGGAGCTGGTTTCAGTGCCCTAGTTTTCACCTCAGATTTCCATGATCTGTGAGTTTACCAGCTGGAGGATGACAATCCCAAATAAGAAGCCAATTAAGATGAAAGCAGAGGCTGTAGAGTCCTCAAGATTTGTGGCCCCAAACCCCATGCTTAACTTCATCCAGGGCACCTTCCCACTGACAATCATTCTGTGCAATGCCGCTGCGGCGTCACAACAGCCAATTACTCCAATTTATCAACATCAGCGAGAAACCTCTTGTGTTCAGCCTTTAAGCATGACCTTTAAACAGTCATGGTAAGACACACAACCTTGACAATCAGTGGGAGCTGGACACTTAAGCTGATTACAGAATTGGAATTCTATTGGGTCACTCAGAGCACCGTTAGGTCCTCAGATTTGCAGAAATTTTACTATGTACCTACCTCCCAGGGTTTTTCAGTGAGACACATGCTGTTAGACATCTTTAGACATCTGTATTTTGAAAACAGGACTTAGCTGCTTCTGACACACACCTTATTTTGCAACAGAAGCAAAAAAATTATTCAATTTTTCTTTCAAATAATCCAGAAGAATAAATTGGCCGGATGATTTCCTCTGGCATCTACCTGGTGGTTCCCACAAGATGTGATGCACAGTTTTTGAGAAGCTAATAAACAGCAAAACTGCTAGGGTAAATAAAACACTAGAGCTAGTGGGAAAGCCTCTGATATTAGATGCACAATTTGCTGTTATGTATGAGTACATGAAGCTGAGCTGAAAATTAATGAAGATGGCAGGTGAGGAACATTAAGGCTGTCAAATACCTTCTGGCGTAGGTCATTCCAGGGTCCTGAGCATGCTTGTAATGGGTATGTTCAAGGGCTCCTAGGATTTTTTGGGGCAGGGAACAGCCTGTTTCCCCCAGCATAATAAATAGAAATAATAGAAATAATAGAAATAATAGAAAGTAAGGTGTCATTCTGAGACACAAGCAGTCTCACTGGCAGAGCAATGCAGAAAGGCTGGAGCCTTCAGACATACTGGGAGCAATGCCTGGTCTGACGAGTGATTTCATCCAGAATTTGCAGAGAGAGAAAGAGGAGGAATGAAGTAGGAGTGGGGCCATGGCTGCCACAGGTCTACAGCACACACCGCTGGCTCTCCAGGCCAGGGGACAGGGGAAGCCATGCTTGGATGGACACATGGCTGCAGCTGCATCCAGGACTGCAGTAAGCACCTCTGAGCATGCACCTGAAGCTGCTGTGCTGAGAAGGTCTTAGGACCTCTGATGGAGCCAAAGTGTTCAAGAAATGCTAGGTTTTCAAAGTTTTACCAGGTTAAGTGCCAAATGGTTTGAGAGATAAGGCCAGAACAGACCCCTCTCTGTTTTCAGTAGTGCAGTTCCTATCTACAGGCACAGATAGAGCCAGCTTTATTCAAGTATTTTAGCAAGTCCATCCCAGGTCCCCAATAATGCAAGTCGTGGCTTGCCCTTGGCTACATATATGAGCTGCAGCACCATTACTGCTGTGTCCATGGCTCATCAGGAGTTAACTCCGTTGTACAGACACAGTCTCAAGGAGCCTTTAAAGAGCCCAAGAACAAAACTGAAAGGAAACTACTGGTAATAACCAATGTCAGGGTAGGAAAATCAGTAACCAAACCTGTGGAAAAGCAGTCTTGTCAAGGGAATACATATTCTGTTCTCATATTTGTTTTAAAGCTTTAAGAGGCAAAAGCAAACATTGCAGTGCACAAGTCCTGCAAACAGTAGTCCATCTGCATGGTGCTCACACATGAACCTCTTGATCAGGAAACTGCATTCCCAGGGGATGATATGTACATTTGTTAATGATATCTGCAATGAGGAAAGCAAATATTTCAGGTCTTCCTTGGTCTTCCAGCAGCATTCAAGATTGAGTTTTGCTGACCAGTGTTGCGCTGTGTATGGGTCAGGATGTCTGCATTTGCAGAGACTTTTGGACATTACTCTGTAGCACAGCAATTTTGTGAGCATTCATTAAGTGAGTTGGAAGCTATCTCTTCAGAGCACCAAAATGAGGGCACTGGCGGTACTACTTAGTCAATATATATGGCTTTTTTTCCATTTCAGAGTGTGCTATCACTTATTCTGTTTTTCTCACAGCTGCTCACTCCCAGTGTTAACGCAGCCAGAACAGCTTGCTGGCATATAAATAGGGTTCTCCCTCTGCTGCACATGGCAATGCTGCACTGTACTGCTTCCCATTTCATTTTAAGACAGTGTTAATGCCATTACTATGTTCTGTCTTTCCATCCCCAAGAGCTTGAGATACACAGGTTGCTGGGGCCACTTGTTCTAACTGGTAGGGCAAATGACAAAACAGATGGGTTTGTCCCAATTTAATCAGCAGAGAAAACAATGTCAACAAAAAATATCTCGCTAACTAGATCTTATTAACTCCAAATATTTGCCATATGATTCCCATGAAGTTCAAAGTAAGCACTCATCAAAGCAGCCCCACCTATGAAGAAGAAATACTGTCTTCAAAGAAACTCTGGGCTTCAGGCAACACCGTTCTCCAAAGTCAATCTTGTAGTACATCACCACCACCAGATCCCAGTTACATGGGGTATTGTCACATTCCTCAACCAAGAAGGACGTTCAGCCCTGAACTCTCATCAAGTTTCACTCAACTAGTTGCAGCTAGTCCCCAGTGTCCCCTAATTTCACTTTTCTGTCCTGTTCTAAAGCGTTCCACAGGTTCCTGTGTCATTCAGTCAGGTACCTGACACTGATCTGCTGCTACATGGTAAACAACAGCAGTCTCTTCCCATCTTGTGCTGACAATAGAGAAGTGTTACAGAGTGCAGTTACAGCAGCTAAAGGTAGCAGTGTCCCAAAAGCTTAAGAAGAAAGATTAGGGCAGAGTACAGGGAACAAAAAGGTATTATTACTATTACTACTTACTGACCCAGAAGGCCAAACGTATCCTGGGCTCCATAAGAAGAAGCGTGACCAGCAGGTCAAGGGAGGTGATTCTGCTCCTCTATTCCTTTCTTGTGAGACCTCATCTGGACCATTGTGTCCAGTTCTGGAATCCTCAATAGAAGAAGTACATGGAGATGTTGGAATGGATCCAGAAGACGGCTACAAAAATGATCACAGGGCTGGAGCACCTCCCATACAAGGACAGGCTGAGGGGGTTGGAGTGGTTCAGCCTGGAGAAAAGAAGGCTCCAAGGAGCAATGGGTATAAACTGGTGATAGATAGATTTAGATTAGAGATAAGGAGGAGTTTCTTCACTCTGAGTGCAGTGAGACACTGGCACAGGTTGCCCAGGGAAGCTGTGGCTACCCCATCCCTGGAGGTGTTCAAGGCCAGGTTGGATGGGGCCTTGGGCAGCCTGATTTAGTGAGAGGTGTCCCTGCCCATGGAAGGGGGTTGGAACTGAATGATCTTTAAGGTCCCTTCCAACTCAAACCATTCTATAATTCTATGATTGTTATTGTTGTTGAACATATTCCTATAGTGAACACACAAAAGAGGTACCAAGAAATTCTGAGGCTTCTACTTTTTTTTTTCTCTAACTTGATATATGATTTCTGTTTTCAGTATGTCCTTGAAAAAAAATCTGAAAACTGTGTTTTTCTCTCAAAGTGATTTTCCTTTTTCTACTTTGCAGATTCCCTGCCATGGTGAACAAAGATGAAACAACAACAAAAAATGAAAACATTAATGGATCTTTTTCTCTCTTCCCTGACTTATACAACTATTAGTGTCAGGGCACCATTGTAATAAAAATATTTATATTCCATATTTTTATGGCCTCTTGTATGATGGCACCTTGAAGTCTGGGTGGTACTGCTAAATGTCACTGTGAAAAACAGCAAATATAAATTAGAGGTATTTGAAAGGTTTTCCTCAATGTATTTTTAACCAATAACTGCTTTTAAACCAAAATACTAAATTCCTTATGGTCTAAAATTTCTAGTTTTCTCAACAATAAACCTGCCAATCAATTTGAAATAGCTACTTGCATTGTAAGCAGAAGTTAAGACTGCATTTTTTTTGAAAACTGAAACCCTCCAAACCAAAATGCTTTCTATTTTTATGAATGGTCAAGAACTCTATTAATTTTGCACAACAAAAATACTGTCCAAAAATATTGTGAGAAACAGTGGTTGTGTTTCCACCCACTGGGTTAAAACTAATAATAACACACAAATGCTCCCTCTGTTGGTTGATTTTCAAATCCAGTTCCAAATATCAATGTAGCATGCATTAAGAATTTTTTCCTTTGGGAGGAAAAAAACCCAAACCCAAACTCCATGACCCATATTGTAACACATGAGAATAATTTGTTCAAATTATTGCCGATCTACAAAACAAAATTAATTAAACTTTAATAGTAACTAAGCCAAATTATTTGGATGCAGAGCTAAATAATATTCACATATCAGAACACATACAATTTAATTTGCAGACTAATTTGTTACTGGAGCAGGAAAAGTGCTCTCTTGCAGTGGAAAGAATACTACTGTTATTCTGTATTCTTGTGGAGTGAAAATGCAGCACTGTGTATCATTAAGAAAATAGTTCTCTATTAGGACTGACAACAATAACACTAAGGAGGAATTTGGGAGTTTTTTTTATGCACAGTAAATTTCCAACAAGTAGTTCTTTAGGAGCTGGAGTGATTCTGTGCAGTGAGGAACCTTCCGGAGCCTAACAGTTACTATCAAGGAAAAAAATTCTGTTTCCATGGAAACATCCGAGGTGGACCAAGCATGGATTAATCAAAATACAATGAAGCCTTTTTGCAAGGTACTAGAAAAAAAAATTCCAGTTTAAAGTGAGCACTACTGTTCTTTCCTTTAATTCACACTGGAAAGCATAGGAAATTCTCCCCAAATTTCTATGTGACATAGAGTTTAATTAGCATGGTAAAGACTTAGGTTTTCTTACATTCGTAATTAGTGTGCAGCTGCAAACAAAGAGCCAAGGATATATTAATATGAAAAAGGAGAGGGAGTGAAATAAATAATTTAAAATTACTTTTACATTCATCTTTTGTTTGCTACTGTTTTTATTCAGTGAGTCTTTTTCTGGGTTTTTTTTTTTTAAATAAATGTAATAGCTTTTTTTTCTGTATTCATAGAACTGCAGGCTCCTTTCTTAGTACTGAAGGCTCACTCTGGTATTCAAAATCCAAGCTATGGGTCAGGGATTTTTTTGTTGTTGATGTTATGATTATACATGATGCTATAGCATTCTCAGTTACCAACAGATGAGAAGTTTCTGCCACCAGAATTTAACTGCGAATTCTGCCATTGTCCAGGAATGAACAAAAGAGGCTACATAAAAGCTAGCCTCCCCTTGCCAATGTTCTCATCAAAGAAAAATTACAGCACTGCTCCATTTTTATAAGAGCACTTCTACTGAAGTGGTTCTTTTGTCAGTTCTTTGTGTTAGCAAAATAGACACTTTTTATGATACTTGAAGTTGTTTTCTAATTATTCTGTTATCAGAAGATGTAAAAAAATACTCTGAAGGTGTAAGAGCAGCACACATTAATTATATTAGACACCAACAAATGTCAAATGATTGTAAATCCTCCATTTGCACACAACATGACACTAATGTCAGGGACACAAAGTGCACTTTCATTCCTAATCCTGCCTCGGAGTGAGGCTCTGCTCTGAAAAATTGCTAGCAATAACATTGGCAGGGTTCCACTTTTGTGTTTTACAAAGGTTTGGTAGCATATACTCTCGCAGATTTTGTTCCTCTTTATTTTATTACTTGCCAGCAGGGATCTGAGAATCAAGCTGGGTTTTCCATCTTCAGCATCACCATTAGTAATAAAGGCTATATCAGCCAAATTATGATCACAATAATCTGTGTGTAGTCCCTCTGTTATTAAGAGATTTGTTCAGACGTAGTGAAGAAGTCCCCATTTGGCAAACCGCACGTGTGGATACCTTGGTGCGTGAGGAGGATTAGCACCACAGGCTCCCTCAAGTTTAAAAGTAGAAAGCGGTAAACGTTTCAATCCTGTCATTTAGGCGGGCAGATGTGAGTCCCAATATACTACAGCTTGGTTTGTGCAACCATGTGCAGCAGCAGTGCATCCTAAGGAACAGATTACAGTCAGACAGTTATTACTTATATCTAACCCGTTAGGTATCATCTGGGCAGATAAAAGGTTGCGGTTGTTTTCAGGGCAGTTTAGGGGAACAGAACACTCCACTGTGCATGCAGCATGTGCAGAAGGTGCAGAGGGCAAGGAGAAGTAGGAGTCGCTCAGCACCAGTTCAGATGAATGTTTGCAAAGGCACAGGCATGCTGAGTGGCACAGATGTCCGTGCCGAGGCACCAGCCATGGGAGCTAGGGACATATGGAAACACAGCTTCCACTCCAATGAAAACATGGCCACACGTCGAGAGCACAGTCTTGAAGGACTACAGGAGAGACCAGGACACTCCTGCTGCTGGAGAGTGCCCTCCTAGCCCAGCTACCAAACTGGTCTGGAGGGGCAAGAACACTCCTGGCATAGTGGGACATGCACAGCTGACTGGAGGGATAGTCAAGTCCCATGGCAAACACCAACGATGTGGTCAAACAGCACAAGCTCCATGTGGGGCTGCACATGCTGGGTGGCACAGAGGGCTGGGAAGCATAAGGAGAGGTTTTGGGAGGTCAGGTCAAAGCAGGTTTGGGAGGTTTCCCTGTGCCCCTCTTAGGCACTGCCTTCAAGAGCTTGCAGACCCTTGTCCTTAGCTCTGTCTGCTCCATACCACATCTGCTCCATCCCGCCTTCCTCAGAGGCTGATCCTTCTCCCACCAATCCTCTTCCTTCTCTGCAGGGGCACAGTCAGCCTTTTGGACTGTGGCAGCACCGGTGAGGTGGAGGGGCTGAGACTGGGGAGATCCACCGGGAAGGGAGAACTGGGCCTGGGACAACACCAAGGTGCCTGGCATGTGGCTTCTGCTGTCCCCATGAGCCAATGTCGCTGCTGGATGTCCAAAGGCCAACTCCAGCTTTTCCAGCTCACACGAAGCAGGCAATGTCCAGTTTTCAAGCAGCCTGCAAAGAGGAGGAAAGGTTTTATTTATCGTTTCTTTGGTTTCTGTCTGAATCAGATTGAGACCAGTTTCTTTCACCAGTATGTGTTCTTTCATCAGTATGTGTTCTTTCACCACTGGCTAGTACAAAGTGCTTTTGATCCAGCAGCTCTTTACATTAATGACTTCTTTTTCTGGCCCTTTGCAAGATAAACATGCTTAAAATGGCAAAATCACTGAGAAGGTGCAAGGAAAGCCCACAGGTACTTGCACCCTTTCCCCAGTAGCTCTGTTGATGGATGTTGCCATCTCCCACCCCACAAGCTCATGTCAGAGCTGGCAAAAGTTGACCAAAGCCATGGTGTTAGGCTCACCAAACAAACATTTCCTAGTGTGACTTCGTTTCACAGGGAAACCTCCCTGCAACGGAGCCTATGTTACTGCAAAATCAAGAGAAAGGAGGCTGAAGAATTAACTTACTCATTATTACCCAATGGCATTACCTCACAGGTTAATACAAGACTTTTCCTTAAGGCAGACACAACTTCTCTCCACGTTTAACACTTCAAACAGTATCTCCCTTATAACACCACCCATACAGACCTGTAATGCACGCATGGGCACAAGCCGCTGCCTCACTCGAGTGACAAGGGACATCTAGTGGCATCACGGCTCCTAGCTCAGACCACAGAGAGAGCCGTCCCTGATGCCCTGACAGATGCAGCCACCTCACCTGTCCCCACAGTGCTCCACCCCAGTGAAATCCCACAGATTGCACCTGGAGCAACAGCTCTGTGCCTTCCTGAGCCTCGCATGTCACCTCTGTGCACAGAAATACCAACCTTTGCTGCCTCCTACCTCGCTGATCTTTTGGTCCTGCTCTACCATTTTCTCAGTAATACCGTAATATATATTCTAAATAATGCATTTGCAGTAAGAAGCTGGTTAACTCAGTGGCAAAGTCCTGTAATGGATAAGAAAACATGTAGCCTGCTCCTCTTATTAGAGGAATATACGACTCAGGAGGAACACATGTCTGTGTGAGAGCAAAGTAAACCAGAACATGGTTTAGAAAACTGCAATCACATGTCCTGGGAAGACTTTAATTTTGTTCAATTTTAAAAAGAAAAAAAGAAGGGAGAAGGGAGAGAGAGAGGCAGGAGGAGAGAGAAGGGAGAAGAGAGTAGAGAGAAGAGAGAAGGCAGAAGGGGAGAGGGGAAAGAGGAAAGAAGGAAGTGGAAAGGGGACAGGGGAAAGAGGACAGGGAAGAAAAAAGGAAAAAAAAAAGAAAGGAAAAAAGAGAAAAGAAAAAAGATATAATAAAAACAAAAAAAAAGAGAAAGGAAAACTAAAAAGAGATAAGGAAGAAGAAGGGAAAAAAGAGAAAACAAAAAGAGAGGAAGAAAAACACATCCAGCTTAATTACTTACATCAGCAATAAAGACTCCAAGGCACTGCTATTATAGAGAGACTGATACATACTGAAGAAATAAATTTTACAGTATTTTGGTTTCCTTCACATACAAACCCTTGTTGCATGACTTATCTCACAGGTGTGAATGAGTTGGGGTCAGGCTTCTGCTGTGTAGGGAAAGATGAAGTTCTGAAGATTTGGGGGAGAAAGGGAAGATGGCTGGTGGCAAGAATGGGAGTTGCAAAGGCATCAGATTCCAAATCAGACCTGTCAAGTAATTGTCTCATTGTGAAGGAAAATTAAACAGGTGGTAAAACACAAATCATAGTCTTTTAAGCCCTTGCTGGTCAGAGCTTATCAACGAGCCCACGGGATTTCTGCAAGACTTCAGCAGGAAGAGGGGCAGCAGTATTGAGTCCTGATGGCAAGCTTGTGTGAAAAAACTAGTTCTAATCTCTCTTTCTTTCACAGCATGTGCCTTATTTTATTTTTTCATAAACTTAGCAAGTTTATTACAAGAGCAGCTCTCCTAAAAGGAATGTCCCATTCTTGTACGTCTCCCATAATTTCTGTGCTTTGTTTGGTGGTTCTCCAGCCACTTCTGGGTTGCCAGTCCTCAGGTTTCCAGACACATGCCTTTAGTGACTCAAAAAAGTTCCTGCTGTTGACCAAATCTGTGATTTTCTCTTTATTTATAATGAACAGTTTTAAACTGTTACTTTATAGGTTCAGCCATAATTGGTACAAATAAAATGCTAAAATGACAGTCCTAAAAGACTTGTAATGAGCAATGTAAATGACAAAACTCTTATAAAAACCTCAAACCCTCTGTGAAATTAGGTTGTAACACTAAGCAAAACTTCTTTGTACTTGGCAATTTAAAGCAAAACATAGCAATTAGGAGATTTTAAGCAAAGGACATGCAAAGAAGGAATCTAGCTGAATGCCATGTAATATCCTAACTGTAAATACAAGTATTACCATAATGTTTCTTATTATAGAACTTTATTCTTGTTACATTTATGTCATTAGGATAAATCTATCTTCATAAATCAATGTGCTGTTATTGTCAGCAAGTGGAAAACCAGAATGGGTCCTCTGTGGGAGGAGATGGGAGAGAGAGGAAGGCCAGGAAGATCAGCTGGTGCTTGGAAGGCTGAATTACTGAGGTGATGATTTACACTGTGGCTCAGTCAACAGCTTGCTGGCACTGGAAAGTGGATGGTTATACTTCACTCTGCCCTGGATGATTTCTTGTGTCAGGTTTGGCACTCCTCTTGATACAAAATCAACTTAACTAGCAAAACTAATGGCCCCATTCTCATGCTCCCACAAAAGCTGCTTAAAACTGGGTTTTGAGTAAAGAGGACTGATTCACACTTGCAGGTGTTTGCAGCACATGTCTGCTATAACGTAGTTACCTTTTTGATCTACTTCAAGTGCTTCTTTCTCCACCAACAGCTATCACAATAATTAAACTAATTTTCTCCAATATTCAAAAGCATTTGCTAAGAAACAAGACCCCCAAACTCCTTAAACTTTGTGAACTCAGCATAGCAGCAGTTTTCTTCTTAGTTATGGAGATCTGCAGCCACATACGGATCACTCCTACTGGGGATATAACTTTTACCCCACATAAATATTCATAGAATCATAGAATGGTTTGAGTTGGAAGGGACTTAAAGGTCATCTAATTCCAACGCCCCTGCCATGGGCAGGGAAACCTCCCATTAGATCAGGTTGCCTAGACCCCATCCAACCTGGCCTAGAACACATCTGTGAATGGGGCATTGCACAGCTTTCCTGGGCAACCTGTGCCAGTGCCTCACCACCCTAATTATGAAGAAATTCCTTCTTATGTCTAGTCTAAATCTGTTTCTCTCCAATTTATAGCAATTCCCCCTAGTCGTACCATGACATGCCTTTATAAAAAGTCCCTCCCCAGCTTCCTTATAGGCCCTCTTCAAGTACTGGAAGGTCGCTATAAGGTCTTCTCACAGCTTTCTCTTCTCCAGGCTGACCCCCAACTCTCAGCCTGTCCTCGTATGGGAGGTGCACTATACTTCTATGCAGGAACTGAACCAGAAATCAGAATAGTCTCTGTTGCCCTCACTCTCATTTCTCTTCCAGATTGCTGGAAAACAGGACTCTGAAAGTATCTGGGAGAGAGGTGGCTAACATACAGGTAAGTAATAAAAAATTACAGTAACAGCAGAGGCTTGGAATACTGAGCCTCAGCTTGAGCATGTTGCAAACCCAAGTCCCCAAAGCATGTGCCAGGACCTAACTCCCCTCCCGAGATTTATTTAGAAACAATGCAATTTATTTAATTAAAAATTCCTGTAATGTTTATTTGCCTTCTGCTTTCTGAGCTTTTAGACAATACCTGAATTTCACCTTGAAACCATTCCTAGCAGCCCCAGGAATCAGGAAATCAGAAACTTGAAAAATTAACAGAGATGGTGCCCTAATTGCTCAAATTTCCCACTCCTGACATTTAGCAGAGCACCTGACTGCTGCCAGATCCATAATGTAAGCAGTGCTACATTTGGACACAATTTCTCCTCTTCTGAGCAGAGCATGGTGGCCCTTCTGTCCATAGTGGTGCCCAGAGTCATCTCAGGGTTCCAGATGGGACTACAGTGGGAGCTACTTTTGTGATAGGACCTACGTTTCACCTGAAAAAAACTCTTCCAAACCATGAGGTTTCATTTTCAAAGGAGTTTCATTGCTCGTGTTTTCAAGGTGGCATCAAAATGTCTTTTCTTCTGCTGAGTTTGGTTTTCCTATTAGGGAAAAAAAAAAGAGTAACAACAGAAGACTGGAAGTGGTGCTGTATCTGCTGGGTGGCCAAAGTTCTCAGACCTCAACTTGGAGACCTCATATGGCTGCAGTCCACCTGTGCCTCAGCCTGGGTTTGTTATGCGTATTTAAGAATAGCTGATTTATTTGTTTCCCTCTTGTGTTCTGTTCCAAAACAAATTATGAAAAACAGTTGTGGCTGGGAGGAAGTGGAAAATAGCCCTTTGGGAAGTGCAAGAAACCCACAGAAACCCTGACTCATCAAACTCATTTTCAGTTTGTTTGGTTGCCTGTCTCCTCCCATCCCTTCGTACCTTTTTTTTTTTTCCCCTCTGCAAACTTCCCTGATCATCTCTCTCAGGTTTCTTGCTTTACTCATTCACCTCCTTTTCCCCTTTCTCTGCAAGGCTCTCAATCTTCTTTTTTTTCTTTTTTTTTTGGGGGGAGTGGGGGGGGGGTTCTTTCCTCAGCTCCCTACTCCCCATTGATGTCCCCTCTCTTGCCACCACCTGGAAAGACTATAACCCCCTAAGATAAGACTGTGAGCCAAAAGAGAAAGAGACAGGGCAAATACAAAGCCTTAGAGCAAACAAAAAATGCCAACGCCTTCTCATGGGAAAGTTTTAAAGAAACAGACCTGCCTTTTCCATTTGATATCTCTCTTGGAAAAAAAAAATCAATTTTTTCTATTAAAACCTTTCACTTAAATTCTAATAAAAATAAAATTTCTATGTATAATTTCTATTTTCTTTTTCTTACCCTCTCCTTTTATTTTTTTCCTTTTTATTTCTTACCAAAAGCACTGTGTGGTGCTAAACCACCGTCTCATTTTATCTAGAACCCATCATGGCCATAACATACATAAACACCTCCAGTTTGTAGTTGACAAATTGCTGTCACAACTGATTGATAAAAAAAAAAATCCCAGGGAGCACACAATAACTTTCGCACCCGTTCTGCTGCTCAGAAAAGAAATCTCTTCCCTCCCAGCCAGTCTGGGGTGACTAGGAGACATCAGAAGAGACACGGAGCTTTAAAACAACGTTAAAAATTAGTTTTGAAATCAATCTGAGAAATGTTGCAAAGAAATTTAACTGGCACTGACTTACCTGCGCACAATGGAATATTATTTTGATATGGAAACAAGGACTATCAAACAGAGATATTACTGCTAAGCACTCAAACCACCAGCAAAGCGATGCGGCTTTTTAGGTACTAATGCTCTCAGAAATAACTGACAGGAGCAAGCATCCCCTCCAAAGGCAGCATCCCTGGCAGACCAGGCTGAGCAGCCAGCAGTTGGCACTGTTGCTCCACGGGAGAAGCCACGGGCAGCACCAGCCAGGCATGAGGTGGCAGATGGCAGCTAAATGTGCAAGCCCACAGGCTGAGCATCATTTGCAAACACAATCACCGTGATAGACGCTGCCTGCACATGAGCAGCCCACACTGGTTGCACACACCATGGAGACACATCACGAGAAAGGAAAAAGGTTTCCATCATGCACACACCCTTGCTTAGACCCCGCAACCGCAAATCCGGTCTGGGAGAAACGTGGTAAACAGGGTGACTTGCTGCATAAAAGTTGGGAAATTCAAATCGGTTTGCAGTGTGCCAGAAAGTAGCACATGACAAAATCCTTCACAAAAGCAACAAGGTACTTCAAAACTAATTTTAAGAGTATCTAGAAAAAGGAATGGTTGAACCTGATGATCTCAGAGGTCTTTTCCAACCTGGTGGTTTTATGATTCTATGATTCCAAATAAGAAGGACCCTCTTGTCCTCCAGGGATTTGCTGTTTGCAGTGCGTCCTACATTAGCAATAGTTGGTGTAGGTGAGTGAGGCAAGGCCAGAGGAGAGGACATCGCAACAGAAAGGTAGCCTTGCAGAGCTTCCTGATACAAAATAAAATGGCATTTACTCTTGTCCCATTGCAGAGTTCTTCAGTATCTCACAAGCCTTGGAAACGTTTCAGCACAGGAAAATGTACAGTGAAATATCATGACTTTACAACTACCATTACTTTTCAGAAATTCATGAAGTTAAAATAACTTATACTATGCAGCAGGGTCTCACTGGGTAAAAAAATTACTACCTCACCCACAAATCTGCTTTTCATGGATTTTAGTATATGTCTTGGAAAAAATGTAAGTGAGGATGAATTAGGTAAGAAGAAGTTAAATTATCAAAAATCAAAAGACAAGTAATTGGAAATTGAGGAAGTGGGAAGGAAGGATTTATTTATTTGGGGTTTTTTAAAAACACACTTCATTGTGAATCCACAGAAAAGGAAACCACTCCACTATATCACATGGGGAACTTTATCTGTCTCCAAGCATAGGAGCATGACAACTCGATTGAAGAAAGAGTACATGCCTGAGGTCTGCCTGTGCTCCCTACTCAACACCAGAGACACTTCATCACTGAAGGCTGTTCTGTAATCAAGGTAATGACTGGACTTGAGCACGCACAAGCCAGAAAGGCAGAGAAAATCTGGGCTAAATAAATTAGATAGTTAAGGGAGGGGGTTTCTTAGTTAAGGTATTTCTGCTGGTCACTGGTTTTGAGGAGGGAAAGAAGACATGATAATTTAAAAAAAAAAAAGAGAGGGAGAATTTTTGAGAAATATCAAATAGATATTCAAATAAATTAATTCTGAGGTTCAGGAAAGAAAACTGGTGAAAGAGTTAGAGCAGATGTTCCCCTGTGCATTAAAAAAATAAAAGCAAGAACAAGAGAGAGCTTTGTCTATATAATGTGCCACAAGGAAAACATGGCAACAGCACCAGCTAAATCCTTCCCTGCTGTGATTGCAGCAACAGCGAGTCCAGAGCACATCAGGGGAGCATGTATACATTGCATTTGGCTTAATTGCATGAAAAATAAGCAGTTAGTTCCTTTATATTGAGGAAGCGATGAATTTCTTAGACTGGGGAGAAAGAGGAGACACTTTAGTGATACATTACCAAGTCTGCCTGTTGCAATGATCTTCAGCAGTGAAGATCACTCCTTTTGGAGCTGTACCATAGTTACTCTAGCAGTTGCCAGTCCCAAGGCACAGCCTCAAGGTTCATTTTGCCAAAATTGTGTTTCTGTAAGCACATTCCTTCAGAGCAAGCCTACCACAAACTGTATAATATTTACAAAGGAAACTCTTTGTAAATCCGAAAAAGAAAACAGGATTGTATTAGCCATCCTCTTATAATCTCCCTGCAACACTTATTCACTGTGTTGTCTTGCACTGCTAACTGGAGTTACACACACTTTAGTCACAGCAGTGCGTAAGTGCATGGGTAATGAGGACACCGTGTATATGACCAGGAAAATCAATGCACAGTATTGAGAAATCAGCAACCAGCTTCTGCATGTTTGTGTCATACAGCAGTCTCACTGCACTGCCTAAGTCATGAATGTCTTACATACTCTGCATATTCACATACAAAATTCAAATGACAACGTTGAAATGACTTTCGATTATGGTCTGGGGTCTCTACATAAAAAGACAGAGGTCATGTAAGACTCTTTGGGCCAAATCAAGAAGACAGCATTAATCTTGTGCCAGTTATGCCCATTTGCATTTGGAAGCCCTGCTACCATCACAAGGATTGCTGCATGAAGAGTAAGAGCTGAACTTTGCCTGTAACCAGTAATTAAATTTGAGAGTTTCTTTCCCAAGGGAAACATGACACAAGATATCTTTAATCTCACTGCTGCCTCTGCCCATCACTTTCGAGGAAGCTGAAGCAATAGTGGAAAAAAACAGATGCCTTTAGTTACATGGAAATTGGGATCTAATGCTACCACTAGACGTCCCCTTAGCTCCAGCCAACTGAGCAAAGATGCTTCTGTAGCCGATGGTTTCTTCCAGCCACCCTATGCAGTACCAGCAGTCAAGGCAGAGCATCTGATGTGTATGAGTACAAGCAGCAGGAACAAGAACCCTTCAGCCTCGTGGTTTCTAGACCATGTTAGCTGCATGCATGATTTATGTGCTACAGTCGCACATTGTGCTTGCCAAGCAGAGACATACCTTAAGCGTTAGCACTTGGCTGAGAAGAATGGGTACATTCAGGCCTCTTCACAGCCTGCCTTCACCTTCTTGGCTGCCCAAGAAAAGCCACCAAGGTGAATCTGCACCAATCCTGATCCCTCCAGGTCTGAAATTTTCCTCTGATACCCTAATTAAGAAGGCAAGGTTCAGCTGGTGTGAAGCAAAGCAGCTGTCAAGGGAGAGATGCCAGTCTACGCTCTCTGTGAAGGGCCTTTACCTTGCAGAAGAGAAAATCTTACATTCTTCACACCATGCCTGTGACATGAGGTTAGATAAAATATATTCAGGAGGCATGACCTGGCCTGTGGCCCAGTTGTCTGACCACAGCAACCACAGTCTTTCCTTATAAACAGGACACTGTTCCTTCTGGTTATCCGTGATTTGCCAATTCAGCTTTATTCAGCTCATTAGAACTCTTCTTTTTAATTTAATTTTCCAAAATCAAAGCAATGGCTGTCGAATGCTCTTCAAAAGCACTGCTTCTCCTCCGGCTTTGGTGAAACACAGAAAAATTGGCTGTTGCATGGCTGATTGAGGTGGGTGTTTTAGGTATTTGAAAAGGTGTTAACCTGGTTCACAAGGAGATTTGCCTGTTTGAGAGCTGTGTTCATCTTCTGAGACTGACCCTCACTTGCACCTTATGTCATAGCTCACAAGAATGATGTCATCACCATCATTTCAGGCATTTCAAGCTGGCACAGAAGGAGCAGTTGAGAGCTGAGGTAAAATCTTCTCTAGTGGGGTGTCAGGAGAATAGGGCAAATGATTCCAGAGAGATCCTGGAGAGGATTTTCTTTCTGATTTCCTCTTAAAGCAACCACAATTAACCTCCTCTCTATTAATTTCACCCCCTCATTAACAGAAGTGCAATAGTCTTTCTACCAGCTGGGAATATTGTGACTAACTCATCATGCTAATTACCTTAAAACAATTATAAATATTTCACTAATAATCACCATAAGATCATCTGCTGTCTTGCTCTGCTCAGGTATTTCACTGTTGACTCTGCTATTCATCCTAACCTGAACAAGGTTGTAGAATTACTGCAGTTTCTGCTTCTGCCAGATGGCAGATCACAAGCGTGTATTAAGAAAACACAAGTTCCTTATAATATACCTTTTTATATTCCTCTCACAGTATGCAAGCATTTCCATTTATTAAATACCAGCAGCTAGGACACCCTTAGGTGCTTTAAAACTATGCTGGAATGGTAAGAGCAGAGTTCTCTGCCTTTCTGCTCAGCCAGAAAGGCTTATAAGTCATCTTCCAAGAAGTGAGCTGACTGTCTTGTCTTCTATGTTCTTTCAGAAACAAAAATACTCTATGAATATTGGGGGATGGTGGAGGACCTCAAACTTTGGATATCCTTGAGGATGGGTTATGAATGCAGCCCCAAGAGACATTTGCCTGCAGTTGATTCTCCCTCTGAACATGCTCCCCAGCCCCATCACCTTTGGTACCACAATTCCACAGTAGGAGCAGTCTTGGCCTTCTCATTTAAAATGGTACATTCCTTCTGGGGACTGTGACAACAGAAGTTGCAGGAGATGCAGTAATTGTTTCTCTTTCAGACCTCACCTGGGGTTATTTTACAAGGACAACTTTCCGATCAAAAAGGGGACAAGGCTAACCCATTTCTCTGCCAACTCCACCCTCCATAAGCAGATACCAATCTTTCTTTGGACTTTGTCCCTGAACTAGAAAGGTAACTAGAAATCATCAGATAAGAAACTGGACACATCAAAACAGTCAAACAAAACCTGTAGGACTTTGATAGTAAACGCACATGGAGTGAAGACACGTTCACATGGATTTCTTACTTCAGCTATTAGGAAAATCTATAGCAGGAATAATTTTATTCCGGACAGTGAACATTGAGATCTTCACATCAATCTCTAGCCACTCTCTTTGGGTCTTTATTGTCCCACACACAGACTACAAGCTTGCAGAGGTGTCATCTTCTGGGCACCATAACAAGATGGGACAAATACAAGACTGCCTCACATAGTAATGTAATACAGAGATAAGGGAAGAAGAACACCCGTGAACAAATGCAAATGCACTCTAATGACCAGAAAAATCCCAGCTTGCTTCCTAAAAAAGCTGTGGTAGCACCTGAACCAAAAAGGTTTCCCACAGTATAGGCTGGCTAGATAAGTAAGAACTTCATCAACATGAGAAAGCAGATTATGTGCAAAGTACCTTTAAATTATTCGGTTTAAGAGCAATGTATGCTCACATCACTATAAAAGGTCATTTAAATAAATTAACCTAAAACAGTTCAGCTGTTTTAGCTTATTAATTTATACAGCAGCATTGTGCCAGCACAGCACGGCCCGCTCAGAGCATGGGAACCAACCCAGCTACATCCTCACATAATATCTCTCCTGGCAGAAGTTGGATGTGAGATGTAGTAATGCTGGTGAAAATGAGCTCTGCTGCCCTAGCCTGTGAGACTTGGAGGTGGCATAGCTTTGCTGGCTGAACGGGTCCCCAACACAGTGGTGGTGGCAGCAGGGCTGCCGGCCAGCAGACATGTACTCACTGCCATTTACACTGGTTTTCTTCAACAGACTTAAACTCATTCCTAAATGAGTCTGTAACTATGTCTTCCTCTATGTGTACTCCTAAACTGAATGCAGTCAGTATCGGAACTGTCATTCCTCTCCTCTCTATCACATCCACGCACACAGTGACATGAGTTAGTCACAAATTTCTTGGGTTTCACTTTCTAGCAGATGCTCTCCACAGCTGCTAGCTCTTCTTCAGCTTTATACACGTCCTTTTACTATGGCCAGTTCAGCAAGGGTAGATTTTTCACTTTTCCTCCAGCCAAGCAGATGAACTGAATTTTCATGCTGGAAATTGCAGCTATGTTTGTAACTGTAGAACTAACACACAGGGGAAACTAATGTTCACCTGGGAAATCTTTCAGCTCTCAATATCAGAATGTAACTCTGCTCAGATCTATGAAAGGAATTATTTTTTTCTTTGAACAGTTCTCTCTCCTACCACCTTGATGCCAGGCTGCTATCACTACTTAAGTATGCAAACCTTAGCAAGCAAGAAACAAGTGTTAAAAACCTCCCTGGGAATAAAAGTGCTGTTTATATAAACTCTCACATCCTTCTCCCACTTTCCAACCAAAGGCTGTTCTAACAGCTGGTAGGACGAGGCTCTCCTGGTGAGGTGGGAACAGAAACATGACAGCTTATCATTACATGCCGTCTTCAGTGTTTTGCTGAGTTAGGGACAGGACACCAAGCACATTCCCAGGCATTCTGCCAAACTGGGGCCCAAAGGGTAAGCAAAAAGTCATGTGCAGGATGCAGGATTGTCTTTAGGGGGGGAAAAAAAGGCACCAGGTGGTCAATGAAATGATCCAGAACAGGAGAATGTGGATGAACATTTCAAGTTCTGCTTTAACACCTTATTAAACAAATAAGGACTTGTGTTTCAGCAGGCTGTGTTCTGGGAGAGCCACATGAGGCTGAGATTTTGCAAATAATCCATTTCCTCTGGAGTCATCGGTGAAGCCACCACCTCAGTACCCAAGCAACCCGCTCCTTCCAGTGCTATAGGCATAAGCAACACAATATATTTTTTCCTCATTAAGCTCACTTCCAATACCATTAAGGAGTAAATTACCACAAGCGGGTTTTGTTTGTTTGCTTTTTAACTGCAGCCTCATATAATGCAGTGTGCAAACTCCAACGAAAGGCATTTGTACACCAGTACGGGTCAATACTGCAGCTTAACAGAGAGCAGCTTTGTAAAGGGAGAACAAGGCTACTGCAGTGTGATTTAGGGCTTTGACTTCCTATAGCCAGCTCTGGATCTCTGCTCCATGTTAATGAACGACTGCTGTTCATTCATCCATCAGGGTGGTCCGGTGGGACAGGCCACCGTGGAACAATTCAGAGTGGATGCACTGCATGCAAAGTCCCTCCACTCATCTGACCATCTCATATAAACAATGCTGGCAAAATCATCTATGCGTATCACAAAACTTGGGAAGTCATACAGCATTGTTTAGGTTTCATGTTGTTTGAAACATGCTCTGCTTTTCAGAGAAAAAACCTCCCTTATGACCAAGAGATAGCTGTTACAAAAGCCATGTCCCTTTGGTATGGGATTAGCAGAAGAGCTTTTGGGCTATCGTCAGGTCTTCTCATCTGGTGGGGCACACAAGAAGCCACCCTCCTGGACAAGCTAATGTTCCAGTGGTTGTCATTCAGTCTCAACAGTCTCAGCTAGTTAAGAAAAATACATTTCTAAAATGTGAACACTGAAATGAACTTTCAAATGTCAGAAATTTCCATGCTCTCACCCTTGCTTTTTTCTGCTGAGAAGCATGTATTTGTTCTTTAAGAGATCATAGGCCAAAATCTTTCTATAAGGGACCACACACTCATATAATAGGAAGGAGCTTGGGTACAGTGAGGCACTGCAGAGGTGGCTGGGGAATCACCAGGTCCAGAAGTTCTGGTTCAAAGGAAATCTGTTCCTCTTCTTCTTTCTGGAAAGGAACCACGGTTTGTCAAGCTTTGTCCAGGCATGATTTTCTACAAGTTCAAACACTGTACAGCACATTTTTATGTGGAGGTGTGAAAATGGTGTATTAACTTCAGTTTGCTCTTAATGGATGTATTGAAGCTAAATTAACTCTAAGTCAGTTATTTAAAACAAAAAAAAATCAATCCACCTTCATGCTGAAATAAGAGTCCAGTCACTTGCACTAGTTTACTGGAAACCTGCTCAAACACACAGCTTTAATTAAAAGGGTGTTGGCTCTTTTTTACACAAGACTGCAGGGATAGCCTTGGCTAGGAAAGGTAATGGGGACAGAGGGCTGAAGGCCAGCCCAAGGAAAACCTGGCCATGTGAGTGCAGAGAATTTTTCCTGCTTTTCTTTTCTTCTCTGCTAGCTGTCCATCCTGCCTGGGAACCTTGCTGCCTCCTTAAGCACATGTGAAGAGTGAGCCAGTCTTCTAGCTGGATCTCCAAGCACCGCAGCTTCCCTGGCCTCAAGACAACCTCAATCAGCCTCCTCTAATCTCCCTTCTCTCGCCCTTGAAAGAATAAATAAAACCCCGAGGCCTCTTCAAAGACAGTTTCCAAGCAGAAACTAAGCAGAAACTCTGAATAGAAACATTGCCACAAACCAGATTATTTATAGGCTCAGCAGAAAGAAATGCAAATACATACCATGGGATAGCTCTATCCTTTTAGCTTCTATTCTCTTACCTTTTTTTTGGCACGAGAAATAACCAGCATGTGATTGTAAGGTCAGGATATCTCTAGTTGCAGCATCTAAGAAGCGTTGTTGTAGTAAAATGATATTGTGTACAAGCCTCGCTATATAAAAAGCAAAGGAGGCACAGAGCATGAGATATGAAGCACTGCAGACACAGAGCCTTAAATTATGTTAGCTTGGTTACAGGTCCTGCCCAAAAAATGGGATGTTAGCCTGACTCTGCACTGCCATGGCAAAACAATTAGGGATAGCTGAAAGAAGCCACACAGCCTGGATCCATATGCAAAACTGGTGCCTCCTGCTGTGTTGCCGAGGGTATGTGCATCTCATAGACCTCTAGTTTGGGTCGATCACGTGAAGAGCAGTACACCACCCTGCTGACATCAGCCACAGGGTAGGGAGTGGGCAAGTTGGATATAATTACCCAAAAATTTGGGAGATGACCACTTCCCACACAGCATTCCTGCTAATGCAAAATGAAAAAGCGGCTCCTTCGGTTTTTTGCAGGTGTATATACAACATTTCCCATCCTAGCAGTGGTCCTTTCTCTTCTCTTTACTTTGATTCCTCAAACTATTGAGTTTCACCTGGTTTCTAAGAAATAGCCAAAAATCAGTATGGGTTCATTAAATGCAGTCAAGACTCTCCAGAAGGTTCATAAAACTTTCACGAAGCTGGCCAGAGATACAGCTTTCTACCAAAGTGGTTGAAAATAACATTGCCTGCTTTCCCATTTAATTAGGAGGCTCTTGCACAACTCTAGCACTGATATTGCAGCAAAGACCTTTTGAAGCTGCTGCTTGGCATGTGTTTTCTGTTTATTTTCTAATAAAAAAGAATCATATGCACTAGGTTTTCTGAAAAGCAACTGTATCAGCATTCAGTCAAAGGGAAAAACTGTAAAAGCCCTTGTTGCTTTCCATTAACTTTAAATCCACACAGCTTTGTTTACAAATGAGACTGATCTCTTATTTAATTAATTTTTTTAAGAAACAAAATCTGGGGAGGTTTATTAGTCTACTGTGGCAAATACATTCCCTGAACAGCAAACAGACCTCCAAACACTTCTACTCACATCCAGACATTTTAGAAGTGGTTGAGTTGTGTTTTCCAGTTTTCAGTTAGTGGAGGGCTGATCAGAGTTCATACACTTGGATCCTATTCCCATTAAAATTAGCAATTAAATCCCCACCAATATCACTAGGAGGAAAAGCAAAAAGATGTGCTCAAAACCATGTGTTCCTATCAAAAACCTCAGGTTTTTGACACAAATATAGCTAGCTTTGAGTCTCCCTGATCCCACTAATCACATTTCCATAGCATCACCACCGAAGGAAAGTGCAAGAGTTCACCAAAACCCCACAGAAACCCCACAAGATTTTCAAGTTTCTAATTATATTTGCACAAAAGACCGTAAGATGTTGTGTAGAGGTATAACCAAATGACAGCTGTCGTCATCAAATTCTATATGCATTCCTAGAAGCAATGGGAAGCACGTTATGGCATTTTTTTCCCAGGAGAAACATTTGTGTTGCAGCAAGTTCCCAGCCCCATGGAAGGTCTGGCTGGTGAGAAGCAGGATGAACCTCGGCAGCCACAGGAATTACAGCAACGGGGGGGTGGGGGAACAAGAAGGAGAAAATTTAATTCCTCTTTGGGACTGATTTCAACAAAAGCTTGAACTTCTGTCTCCTACATTGCACCCAGGAGCTCTCCTCTCATGACTATGTTAATTGCCATTTGTTTTCTCATTTTTATGCTTCCTTTCTAAATGTTTGAATATTGGTCAAGAGAGGAACAGTCCCAGCCAGCAAGCTCACAGAGGCAGGACCTTCAGGTCTACATCCAGGTCCATCCAAGCTGTGACTTGAAGCCAGTTGCCCCCCACCAGACAGGTCTTTATTATCTCCTGAAATACGCACTCCTGAGCTTGCTTTCCACCGTCACTTGTAAAATTCTTCTTTTGCTTTGATGAAGAATGAAAACCAGACATACCAATCCTGACTTTTTAATGAGACTATCCTCCACTGCCATTTCCTGCCAAGCCCAGCGGTTGCCTTATTAACATACGTGTATTTCAGGGGTACAGGCTGCCTCAGCTGTAATGGAAATTGCTCCTTGCAGAGCAAGAACACAACGCTGGACACGACAGGGATCTAGATAAGGAGAAAACTGGGACTACCATTATTCATACAAATGTGTTATTGTAATATATGTGATGATTTCTGCAGAACAGAGGGTATTTCCAAAAAATGAAATTGTCCTGAAAAGAATAACAAATGAAGAAATCAACAAAGGAGCAGGAAACAAAATCAAGACATTTATGAAATAAAGAAACCCTTAAAATACAATGATTGTGCAAGCTATAGTGAATTTAAACACCAGCCTGCAATAACCTCTGTGTAACAGGATCCCTGAACTGAGGGAGGTTTCAGCTCCACTTTCCAGGCCTATCTCTTCAACCTTGTCTCTGTCACATAAACGAACTGAAAAGAACATGTGTTTTTAAGTTGTTTCTAAAATAACTAGACCTATGCAGAAATAATGCTCTGCCCACACTAGTCTCCCCCCACCCTCCTCAGGGGAAAGAGCAGAGAAAAACCATGCGTGTTAGTCACATCAGATGAAGTGCTACAGCTATGAGGATTTATACATAACAGAACTGAAAAAAATGTGTTGCTGGGTCCCAGCTGTAGGTGAACAATGAGCTGAGAGTCCAGGCAATGTGGGCTTGCAAGGCACACATCAGCCCTGAAAGCGAGGAAGAGATCACCAGGCACATTGCAGGGATGTGTCCACCTTCTGCAACATGCAGCTAAGGAGCTAAGGATGGGCACCGAGAGTGTCCTTTAAATGGATTGGGCAGCAGGGGCAAGATACTGCTGCTCTGGCCTTTCATAAACAGAGAAAGACTTCATTCAAGGGGTTCCAGATACCAAGGAGATGTTTTTGTCTTTCAGAGGATGCTACAGTGGCCCGAGAGGTGCCCTGACAGGCTCCTTCCCAAAAAAGCCAGGATCCTGGAGTTTAAGCACAGGAATAACTAAAAAGGAATTTAGAAGTAAAGAGGAATGTATAGATCTGGCAAGGAATAAACATAAGCAGGAAATGACGAGTGGATGGAATCAGCTGCTTCCCAGCAAGACAGCAAACAGTTAAAAGAGCATGCACACTTTGCATTTTTATTGATCCCAATAGAAGTAATTTCTTTTTCAAAATCAAAATGTAAAGAAAATTGTCACAGTTATCTGGTCTAAAAGGTTGTTCTTTACCTTCTTATTCCACACCTCAGTATTGCCAATTTTATTTCCAAGTTTATATTCCAAATGATAGGTTTGTACCTTATGAAGACAAGGAGATCACAGGACTTCGGTAGCTCCAGCCTTTTATTCCCGCTCTATCTCTTGGCCCATGCTGTATGAAACTCAAGACAAATCCTATGCTCCAGCATCAATGATTACCTCTCAGTCCTCTATATATTTATCATATTGCTACAAGTACATTGTCACCTATGAAAGCCAGTTGTGACTGCATCCAGTGTCCTTTCTACCCTAAACACTGAGCCCTGCAGAGCCTTTTCCTTTCACAGGACCTTTCCTTGGAAATTCAGGCTGGATTCTCTCCATGGAAAAAAAAAGGAGAGAGCATTTCAGAGCATTTTATTTGTTGTCTGCCCACAAGAGTATTGTGCATAACTAGCTAAGTTGCTGCCACAGTACAGGGTCAGAATCAGCAGAGTGTACATAGCTGGGGGTTTTTTAATTAATTAAAATTTTCAGAATTTAGCATTCCAAAGGTGCTTAGTCAACAATGGAAAAAATTTACTTAGCAAAATCTTGAGAAGCTCAAATTGGCAATGTCTCTTTTATTAAATGATTTTAAAACAGTTAAAGTTTTATGGTACTTTCTTACCCTACGGCCACCATTAATCCTTTATGGCTATGAGAGATATCAAGTAACCTATAGAAGCTGGAAGAGAACATTTTGTCCTTTGTTTCTCATCTATTAATGGTTACTAAAATAATTACAGAAGATTTAATAAATCATCTTGGATAAAGAAGTTGCTGCAAGTTCCCTTTTCTTGTTATGACAGGCAACTCCATGACTTATTCTGGGTTCTAGCCCCAGCTCTGCCCCAACTGTTTTTCCAGTCTTATGCAAACAAAGAATTGTTCGTCTCTCTCCATTTACTAATCCCAAATTGGATCACTACCATTTGATTTACAAAGATGCTACTCAGGGTCTTGGAGAGAGGAGATTTAACATCACGCTACCTCATTGCACAAGATGGCACAAGGCACAGAGAAGTGGTAGGGTAAAAGGACAGGCCTTTCATAAAAACAGCTGCTTGGGTATAAGCTTGAATAAATCTGACCATGGAGTTCAAGTGGGTAAGGTGATACAGAAGACAGGTGATAGGCTGGTAGAGCTTGGCAGAATATGAAACCACGTTACACAATAGAGCAGAAAATTTCCCAATCTGCCAACGTACACGTGAACATCAAAAATTCAGTGGCAACGTGGTATAAGAAAAGCAGGTGATGAAAAAATATTTTTTTTACTTCTGCTGCAAAGCACACAAAAAGAATGGCCACTGCAAACCAAGGAGGTAGAGAAGAAAAAAATTCTTGTGGTCAGTGTGCAGCAGTAAGTGCAGAATGAAGAGTTGGATGCAGCTGTGAGTCCTGTCAGCCCTCATAAAACCTCTGTTTACAATGCATAGACACTCAAGTGGGACTTCACTTCCTTTGCATCACCACCCTGCCTGCAAACCTGCTGAGATGCTTCCCTTCTGCAAGCCAGCTCTAAGAGGAGGACTAACCCACATAAAACTGAGTTTATCTGGTCTTTAAAAGCACTCTGTCACACTTTAAAATGCACACGCATGGACTAAGGTGCAGAGGGAGGTTATTCTCCCTCTATACTTGTCACTGCTGAGTGCACCTCAAATACTGTGTTCAGTTCTGGGCCCCTCATCACAAGAAGGATGTTGACGCTCTGGAGCAAGTCCAGAGAAGAGCAACAAAGCTGGTGAAAGGGCTGGAGAACAAGACTTATGAGGAATGGCTGAGAGAGCTGGGGGTGTTTAGCCTGGAGAAGAGGAGGCTGAGGGGAGACCTCATTGCTCTCTNTTCCAACCCAGTGATTCTGTGTGTGCTCAGTAAGATGCTTTAAAACCTACTCTTCCAAATTCCCTGCTCTTGCATACACAGAGTATTGCCCACTAGCAGACAGCACCAGCAAAACACACAACACCCTCTGTTTTTAAAGCATCCACAGGAAATATCCACAAGCAATGAAATCAGCAGGCTGTTAGACTTTACATGCAGGACTCTCTTTCCAAGCTAATAGTTTCCTTCTCCTGACATTAGCTCTGGCCCAAGTGTGATGTACTTCAATGGAAGAGCCTCCTCTTGTAGAGACTTTAAGTTGGAATCACTGTGATCAATGGGGACTGGTCACTTTGGGACCCTCAACTCCGAGCCTGTGTTGCTTTCACACTTTTGTGCTGCTCAAGAGAGGGGAAAGAAACTGCAAGTTCTTGTTCCCTGCTATTATATCTCAAGGCCATTCACCAGGTAGAGTGCCATGGAAAAGTGTGTGTGTGTGTGTGTGCCAACTACAAGGTGATGCCAGTGACGGTCTGTTGGAATCATCCTGCATTTAAAGAAAGCAAGAGAAATCTCACATTTTTGGAACATGCTGAGATCTGATCATCTGTCTTACTGTGTCCCAAGAGACTGATTTGAAGTGACTCACACAGGCCTTCTCAGTGAATCACTCCTGCTGAATTAGGAGGAAAAAAACCCCATACCCCAAACTCCCAGTACACCTTAGTCACACAATGCAGGCAATCTTCCCATGGTGGCTTTCCCTCTTCCATTTGATGAAGAGAGCTGACACAGAGCAAGCCACCACTGCTCCTCCAGCCCCATTGTCTCTGTAAGCAAGAGGAGCTGTGAATGCATGGCCACCTCTTCTCAGGCTGCCCCTTCTGTCCCCTCTTCCTCAGAGGTGGGTGAAATGCATGGGGTATTTTCCACTGGCATCAGGTGGATGGCATACTGGAAATCACGAAGACAGGGCTTAGATTTGCAGGATGCCAAAGGAAAGGACTTTCTGCTGGACAGGATCAAATAGCAGGCCAGAATAAACGAGGTGAGATATAAGGACACTTACTCAGGGCCAAAGGTTAACGCCACCCCACATGACAAGGGTCGGTATCTGGGGAATCCAGGGGCCACCGTGCAGCTACCGACCTTTGCCCAGAGATTTGAAAGGCAGTGCTCACCAGCTCTAGGGTTGTGCAGGTGCCATAGCAGAGACATTCTAGAGCAGAAACAGAGATGGTGTCACTAGAAGAATGTGATAACATCAGTAAACTTATGAGGAGAAAAAGTAAACTGGCTTCTGGCTTGATTCATTGCAATCCCTGCTAACACCAAGCTCGAGCATGAGGAGAGTGCCCGAAAGACAGCAGGCGCATGAAACGGTGCCTGTGTAAGTGACACCAGTAAAGGACTAGAGGATTATCTTTCCAAAGGATTAGGAGGATTATCTTTTCAAATAGAGCATCTCTTTCCCTCTCCTGGCAGCTCCTGGTCCTCCAAAGGAACTCCTGGTCCTCCATAGGGCTTTTCAGCCCATCAGTAGCACTGGTTACAGAGCTAACAGAGCGACTCAGCACCTGAAGTGAATCCAAAAGGGGAAAAGAGCGCATATTAGGGACCATACTCCGAGTGCTTACTGCCCTCCTGCCGTGCCAGAGGAAGCACAGTGGCGATGTTTAAACGGCGTGGCTAATTCTGGCTCTTGGGTTGTGAGATTTTGCCACTTTTCTTCTCCCTTGTTCGTGGAGACAGCAAATTCTCCCACATGGTTTCTCCCTCTGACACAGCATTCACCACAGAAGCATTTGGCTACTACTATCTAAACAAGAGAGGGGTTAACCTGCTGAGCTAGGGTCTGAGGTGGTGTCACAGCCCTGGGCTCTGTGCCTGCTCCCAGGCAGCACGGGGGCAGGGACGGACTGGGACAGCTACCACAGGGCTGACCCACAGGGAAGTCCCTGTGCCTCACTGTGATGTGAGTGCAGCTCCGCAGCTGCTGGAAATGGTGGGAGGATAATCTGGAGCAGCTGCTGGCATTCCTCCTGTACCCTACGAGCAATCAAAGCCCCGCAGCAGTCTGGCTTTTCCAGTGTTACTAGGAGCAATGGAACAGCGTCAAGGATACCTAGGAATTTCCCTTTTATCACAGCTGCAGCCACAGTGCTTTTATACGAAGCAGAAGGGATAAGCGACTCAGCCATCAAGTATTTTCCTAATTCTCTCCACCAGCACAAGTGGCGGGCAGATTTTCTCCCTGCCCTTATGCTCTCCTTAAGGATCCAGCAGAAGTATTGTACCAGTGGTGGTAAAGTGGAGCCAGAAGGGGTCTGTGGAGGTTAGGTTCTACTTTGCAGATCTTGCAGTGAGGAGTTTCATTATAAATGATGTATATTATACTCACATTACTGATAGTAAAGTAAGCTGAAATTCGGATGCAGTTTGAAAGCAAACTATGGGCCTTCAAATAAGTATGTGCCAAGAACAAGTCCTTAGCAGAGATGAAAAACAAATTTAAATAAACAAGAGCGCGTCACTTAAGTGTTACATTGTTTGCTAACTAGTTTACATGCACCGGTAGGAGCTATAGAAAAATGTGTTTGCATGTTAACTGCTAAGAAGGCAGTTATTATGTTGCATTTCCCAACAAAGCCTAGGCTGTTATCGCAGCTGTGATCAGCCTCATGGTGCAACAAACACGATCAAAGGGAAAAGATCACAAACACTTCCATAGGAGAAATCCCTTGGCCACTAAGGGAGGGAATAATGCACACGGTATAAGGTACCACTCATCTCAGTAGGTGTCCTTGAGAACTGTACTGTGACATATACGATAACTGGAATCTGAAAACAAAGAGTGAAAAGATACTACAACATTCTTCTCTAGAGAAAAAAGTGTTCTCCAGTTCAGTTTCCACACTGAAAAAGTAGCAAGAATTAAAAAAAAAACCTCACTTCATTTATAGTCCCCCAACAAAACACCACACGGATCTTATTTGTTAGGGTTAAAAAGTGAAACTAGAAGTTTCTCTTGCTATGTATTCGTTTATCATATTTAATAGTAAAAACAGAAAATAAATATTAGTCATGACATATGCTACCAAAATCTCTAATAATATATATTATAAGTAGACATTCCACATGCACAATGGACACATGCTAGTTTATGTGAGTTATTAAAGGACTAGGTTGAAAATATGCAGACTTTAAGACCGTGTTTTAAGAAATTTTAACTAAAACCACATGCAGGGTATGCATTCTAGCAGATAATTACACAGAGACTAGAGCAGGGCTCATACAGAAAATAGAAACAGTGTAGCAACATGCACTTTTTATCCAGGAGAGAAATATGTGCATTATAAAAGTACTTCCTGTGTTCCTAATTAAAAAATAAGCTAATTTTTAAGCACTACAGGTCATCCAGTGCTAGAATCTTGCTAATCTACTCCACAATGTGTAAACACACCCAGATTTACAAGATCCAGGAGAATACTACTGTTAAAATCTTCCCTTGTCCAAAACAAGAGCTTGCTTAAAAACAGGGGGGCAATCCAAAACTCTCAGAGAAAACCTGAAACCTGGTAGATCATGAGGCCAGTTCTTCCTACTTGATGACTACTTCTCATTCCCATCTTTTATCCTCTAAGAACTGTGGAAGCTATATTTAAAAGCCTCACACATTTTCTCCTGTTCCCCGGATACACAGCAATTTGAGATAAAATGAGTAAAAGGGTGACCTCTTTACTTTAAAAGATTGCTGACAACTTTTGTTCAGGTAAGGAGGCTGTTAAGTACTTTCTTTACCTGAGATGTCTGCAATATTTTTAAAAGTAAGAAACCTCAGATGCCTGATCTACTTTTCCTGTAAGTACTTAGATCTAATTTTTCTTCGTATTTTTTCCATCTATTTTGTTTGTGTGTGTGGACGAGGCGGGGTGACCCACATTTGAGTATAAGATGCTGCTTTTCAAAACCCTGCGCTTTACTTGTCTGAGATGCCTAATGTAGCCATAAAACTCTGCTCCATCGATCCAGGAATCATGAACCTATCTTAGCTGCTTTTGAAGGTGTTTGTGGGCATTACAGGCTTTGCTACAGACGTTAAACTTGTGTTGATAGGATGGCAATTCTCCTTACTTGCTAATAAGGCCAGGCTGAAACCTCATTGTTTTTGTTTCCTAGAGAAAGAACTGAGATCACATCTGCATTTTATAAAATTTCCTGAATAGCTGCTGATCAACAACAACCAGCAGCCAAAGCTTTGCCTCTAGAAACTTGCATTGTTTTGCAGTTGGAGTTTGCTAGATACCGTGTCCTCGTAAAATGTCTGGTTAAGTCATTTAAGCTCTGAAACCGAGAACTGTACTACCCTGAACAGCTAGTAGAAATCGTTCCTAACAAGAATTATATGCAACAGGCTCTGGGCTGCATTATTTTGCTTCCTTTGTTCCTTAAAGGATATTCATCATCAGCTAAAAACCCACTAGTATTTCTAGCATCTATGAAATAAGGCTATTTTAAGTTAATAGCTCAGATGTAAACGGGGAAAAATGTATTTTCCTATCTGTTTTCTGGGATTTAATATAAAACCCACAAAGGCATTAAAACAGTAGGGTAGGGAGCTCAAGCTGGTATGGGAATTAAAAAGCCACACGTGTAAAAAGTGTACATGCTATTTGCTGTTGGTTAAGGCACAGGGGTGGGGGGACTTGTAAAACCCTCTTCCTCTCTTCAGTTTCCCTGACAAGCATGTTGGTTGAATTTTATAAGGGCTGGTCTAGCAGTGAATCTAGAAGAGAGGTGAGTTTTACCTGGTATCCCAGTGCTGCCTATCACCCCATCGAGTGCTGGAGGCTTGTGCCTGTGGCAGGGCAGGAGTATCTGGAGTTGCCCGGCTTGTCTTGCCAGATGATGGACCGCTCTGTCCATCTATTCTTAGCAGCAGGGATTGTTCTCCTGCCCAAGCTCCCTTTTCTATCCATCACAGCAAGCCTGTCAGTCCTTATTTCCCAGTTGTTATTAAGGGCTAACAAGTATCAGGCTAGCGCACTCCAGCCAGAGAGACTCCTTAATTTTGCTCACCTGCCCAGCAAAAGCAGCACACAGTTGTGCTTCACTTAGCTTGGGATCAAGCACAGCTCAGGGCACGTGCTGCACTGATGCCAAGTACAAGTACAGGTCTGGAAATGGAGAGATCTGTGAATGCCCTCTGCCACATCAGACTCTTCTCTACTCACCCCATTCCCTTCTGTCTCCAAGAATTTCCTCCTCTCTTGGAAATGTTGCAGAATGCGGGTTACAGCTTAGAGATGCAGCAATCTGTTCCACACACCTGCATGTATTTGTCCTCCTACAAACACACAGTGCATGCTTAGGCATGGCTGGCATGGAGAGAGGAGACAAGAGCTTCTTCTTTAGCAAGAAAATGGTAGCCAGTTACATGGGAACAACATGGAGAAGGTCACAGGGTAGCCTTCTTCCGCGTCACATTTAAATACCTGCACCCACAGGTATCCACAGCTTACAGTAACATGCTGATGGAGTCTAGCAGGACCAGGCTGTCCACAGTAACTACAGCTGGTCTGTAGTTTGCCCCAGCTTTCCCACCCCAGGATGAGAACCCAGTCACCTTACAGTTAGTTCTTTACATAGCATTGTCCAGGCAGAGCACATGCTGTCTAGGAAGATTCAGCCCCACACAGCCCAGCTTGTAAGAACCATTTTACACCACAGCAGGCTTTGTCCTGCAAGACATTCTAGCTACCTTGTAATTTTGGGGTGGGGATCAAGTGGGTCTGTATTTTAGGGGTGAGACTCTTGGCATGTTTGTACCAGTAAAACTGACAATTTTTCCATCCTCACTGGTGATTCTTGCAAGTATCTAACCTGTCATACTAGAACGGTCTCTTGGTAGGGTGTTCTCCAGGTAGGCCCCCAGCTTTAACAGCCACTAAACCTTTCTCTAAATGCAAACTAACTAGTACACACGTATCAATTTGAAGAACCCTGAGAAGATAACATATCACAATGGATCCATTAACCCCTTCTGGAATTGCGTAACCTGCTGAACAACTACCATGTGCGGAAAGTGAAGTGGGGTATTAGAGCAGATAAAATAATCTGCCAGGAAAAAAAAGAGGCATTGTTAGGGGCGAGGAATAATATTCTCTGGGGGCTTAATCTGACATTGACCTAGAAAGACTTATAGGACCATACACTTCAAAATCAAACGGGGAGAACTGGGCACAGACACAGGACAGAGTAGCTGGCTCAGGACAGGGCACATCTCTGCAGAGCTGGGTAAGGGGCATAGCTCTAAGTGTTTTGTGAGGGTCTGGAAGGACACTAAGAGCCACAGGCTGAATTTCATAAGGTGCTTTGTCCCTTTCTGGGACATCAGTGATAGGAAATGTTTTTCCATGGTGGAGGAGAACAAGACTATGAAGAACTTGACCCCATTCGCTGTAATTTGGGACTTTCACTGAGGCAGAGGAATTGTTCTGTAGTGTCTTGACTGGGATTTTCTTCTTTCCTTCCTTCCTTGCCCCTAGAGCAGCCGTTTTCAGCCTGTAGCCTTTGGAAAGGAGAGGTGGAAACAGTCCCTGAAGGTTGCTCAGCACACCGAGTGACCTTGAATTTGGGGTTTTTTAAAAAAATGGGGCTCACACTTCCATGGGTGAAGTCCCAAGAGCTGTCACCCTGAAAGTCTGGGAAGTTGTGCCCTGCTTGGGCATGGGGGATGGGGGGAGCAGAAGACACCCTGGCAGCTCCCAGCCCCTCGAGGTGTGGGGCTCGATGGTGCGGGGCTCAGTGAGGCTGTGCTGGGCTCGGTGGGGCTCAGTGGGGCTCAGTGAGGTGGCGTGGGGCTCGGTGGAGCGGTGGGGGTCTCAGTGGGGCTGCGCTGGGCTCGATGGGACGGGGATTGGTGGGGCTGTGCAGGGGTCGGTGGGGTTCAATGGGTCTGTGAGGAGTGGTGCGGGGCTCAGCGGTGTGGGGGTCGATGGGGCTGTGCGGGGCTCTGCGGGGCTCAGTGGGGCCATGCAGGGGCCGGTGGGGTTTGATGGGGCTGTGAGGGGCTGGACAGGTCGGGGATCGGTGGGACTGTGCGGGGTTCGGTGGTGTTCAATGGGACTGTGCGGGGTGGTGCAGGGCTGCGCGGGGCTCGGTGGTGCGGGGTTCGGTGGGGCTGCGTGGGGCTCGGTAGGGCTGTGCGGGGCTCGACGGGGCGAGAATCGGTGGGGCTGTGCGGGACTTCGCGGGGCTCGGTGGGGCGGTGAGGGGTCGGTGGGGTTCGCTGGGGCTGTGCGGGGCTCGACGGGGCGGGGGTCAGTGGGGCCGTGCAGGGGTCGGTGGGGTTCGATGGGTCCGTGC
>WAAB01000857.1:4269-44470 GCA_013389865.1 Piaya cayana
TGGTGATTCTATGATTCTATGAAAGAAAGAATTTTTTTCATTCTAGCATGTATTAGAAGCGCAGAAGGATTTGTGTTGATCTTGTTTCTGTGATGATGCATTTGGACCTTCTCAGAAGGTCAGTAACACTGGTATGCAGCCTTGGGAGTGCTTAACCACACGCTCATAGGAAAGCAGAGACGCTTAGGAAGACTGTGCTCTTAAATGGGAGAGGTAGATAACTCCTGGAAGCCTTTCCATTCCCACAGTCTGCTTATGGGAGATGGTACTGCAGTCACTGAGAGGGGATGATGTTTTTAATGGTAACGTAACACCACAATGGTCAAGGGAAAGAAATCGTTAGGGGCCTGCTGCTTGTGTTTACATGACTGCATACCAGCTGCACAGTAATATTGTCATAAAAGCTGCTCGGGCAATCATTGTTATGCTGGTGCTGTTTAGCAGCTTTCTTCCAATATTGCATTACAAAAATTACATATTTCATATAATCAGGTCTGTCTCTTACTTAATCATCCTACTCTATGTATAAATCTTTAAACTGGACAGGTCTATAAATCACACGCATTTTTCATTTAGCATTTACTCCAAGCCAGGCAGTTTCTTATTTAAATTGCCATATGAATAAATCTAATAATCTTTATTCACTTACATCATCTCAAACTTTAAATCTAGTTCTGACTGAGGTCATAAGTGAAATCAGTATTAAGGGCAAAACTAGCAGCTGTAACAACTATAATAGCTCACCTAATTATATTAACGGGCTGAAATAACATTAAAAACGAGGGAGAATTGAATTACATTATTAAAGCTTGTGATGCTGAATCAGGCAAACATTTAGGCAAAGCAGAGATCCTGAATGTGCATGTTCTGAGTTTATCATCACACGAGTCCATATGTCCTGGATAAATGAGGAATAAAGACACTTTCCCAAATGTGCCTATTTATAAACTGCATTTGTATATCGTACCTTAAAGATTTTTTAAAAATGAAATAACTAAATTATAAACAACTGTTCTCGCTGCTAGACCCAGGAAAGTGCTTCTTGGTCTAGAATGGGCAGTTTTGCTGGCTTTATATCTGATGTGATTCTGATTCTTTTAATCAGCAATACAGGAGATCTCATGGAAAAGATATCAAAGTTACTCTACCATCCTCCTGAAGACCCCAACAAGTCCCATTTTGCTGTTAAAGAAAATGATACAAGGACTGCCTCAAGTGATCCATCTGTCTTACTAACACCTTACGATTTCTGTGAAAACTCACACACAAGAGAAAGTGAGAGATTTCTCTGATGGCAGAGGAAGCAGTTCCGTGTCACCAAGGAGGGTCTGAAAACCCTCAGCGTCACTCCCAAGCAGTGATGGATTACAGAGGTTGTACTTACAGCAGTCACTTACGTGTCACCCCACTTGCCTCTACACGAAACTTCCTGCAGCAGGTTTTGCGAGGAAATGCCCCTCCCTGGGCAGCCTCTGCCAGTGCCCAATGACCCTTTCCATGAAAAATTTTTCCTACTTGGGAGAACTGAAGTCAGGAAGGAGTTGGAATATCTCAGCCCAGGTAAGGCTATGCCATGATGTGATGGTTTGGGTGAGACGCGGCCACCCTTCTTTCCCGCCCCACCCCCCTGTACAAACCCAAGGGAGAAAGGGAGAAGAAAAAAAAAGGNACACGAGCAGACCGACAGCAGCACCACCAGCTCCCAGGGCCCCCAGAAGACAAGAGAGCGAGAGGAGCATCTGACTCCCTGATTTATACCTTGATTTACATAGAAAATCGCATGGAATACTGGGAGATGTAGTTCTTTCTCAGCCACAACCTGGCTATTCAGAAGGGTCCAAAATCAAACCCATTACACATGAGTACAAGCATTCACCCACGGACCTGCCAGAAGGGTCCTTGAGGTGGTGAGGAGCAGCCCACCTGTGCCTCCCAGCCCAGCCAAGTCCCATCCAGCACTCCTTGTCCATCTGGCTTTTCTGTCTTTGGAACTTGTAAATGAACGGGTCCAATTCATCCCCAGGGTAACACATACAAACGATTAAATGCATTATAGTTCAGCTCAAACAAATGCACATCTGTGCTCGAAGGTATGAGGGATCTGGGGCATCATTCAAGTTCCTCCTAGCACAGTAATTCACATTCAGCACAAACAGGGAAATGATGCACTGCGCTGTATAACACCTTCTGTATCTTAGTGTCAGTGATTAACTTTCTGTAAGTTCTGACGTGCTTCTACGTTAATTGGAACAAATGAAATCACACAGCAGTTGAGCCCAATTAATTATGGAATTGTGTGATACGATTTCAAAATTAATTCTCTCTGTTTGCTATACTGTCCTGCCAGTTAAAAAAGTGGGATTTACAGGACAAGATCTATGAATGTAATTTCTGAGCTTTTTTAACTTGTGTTAAAGAGGAATGTTCTGGACTTGAGTTTCTGTCAGATCAAACGATGGTAAATCTTTCCTGGGTTGTTAATATTTTTTAATTGTCGTACTGTATAATGACCTGTACCTTTAAAACAGTATCTGCCAATCTTCACTGTACAGAGATAAGGAACATAGTACTATGCTATGCAAACCGCCAACAAAAAAAAACAAAAGAAAAGAAAATTAATAAATTAATAGGTGACATAGAAAGTCTTCTGTAAGGCTAAAAAATGCCTCTCTTCTGCATCCTGCCTGCCGTTGCACTCAAATGTTTAACATACTTTGGGGAGCTGTATAAATAAATAACGCTTTTATTTGATGACAGCTTTTGAGAAAGAGCCATTTGTAAAATGGAGAAATGTCTTTGTGAAGATAAGTCATAATCTTCTGTTCCATTATCACTCTCATGGGAATAATTTATAGTGCAAACTACTTGAGACGAGGATTAATTTTTGAATTTAGGTCACTACAGCGTCTAGCCCCAAAACACTATGTCTGCTTCCTCATTCTGCAGCACTCTCTAAACCCTGAGCTATGCCGACTGCTGCAGTTCTTTATCAGCACTGGGAGAAAAAAATGTAATTCAAATCTATACAATCCATGCTACAAAATTAGCCATAATATTAGTTATTTATTAGTGAGTTATTCTTGTTCAAATAAATTTCACTATTCTAAGTATCAGCAGAAGCCAAGTGAAGTAATTTACATTAATTTTACTGCTAAGGAGATGAAGCAGGAGGAAAGATGAAAAAGATTAATTTTGTAAGGGCAGGGAGAAATGTGAGTAATCAGGGCACACCAAAAATTCAGCAAAGCACCACACCCAGCAAGAAAGTTAGCACGTTTGTTTTGTAAACACAAGTGGACTGAAATCCCCACGCATTTTCTTCAAATTAATGCTCTTCTTTCCATGTACGCATCTCTTCCTTACCTGAAACTGCAGCGCTCAGAATCAGATTTTGTTCAGCATGAATTAAATCACAGTGCCCAAAGTCATTTGATGACCGCTTGGATATATTTGGATCGCAGGCTTCATCACTTCCTTTCTTCTCTCACACCTCTGATGATCAGATACTTCGATAGGAACGGTTGGACTCCATGATCCGTTGGGTCTCTTCCAACCTGGTTGTTCTATGATTCTATGATTCACTCTTTTTTTTGGTTTGCTTTCTTTTACGTGTTGCATTCAAATAAATGTACAGCCTTTTCAGCTGCTTACCTCTCTGCACTGAAGGAAAGGGATTTTTGGCTAGCACAAGATGTCCTGACTGCCTCTCATCCTGCCCACTCTCTTCTGGAATAATTTTGGCCAGGTCTGCACAACAAATTTCTTGTGTCTCTAGCAGATTTGCTTGTTGTCTGTGATCTTTCTTTGACACAAAGGTTCTGTAGATGTGTGTAAAATAGGTATGAAGCTGCTTGGCCATCTCTGGCTGAACTTATGTTTTAAAAAGGAAAATGTTCTTTCTTTTTTTTTTTTTGCCAGCACATGCTTTCTAATTGGCATAAATTACACAAGCAAACCTCTTTTAATGGGGATGAGGCATAGCACTCACCTAATTGTCGCTTAATGCTCCCTTTGTCTTTCCTCCTCTCCTTGCATCCTATAAGCCCTCAAGCAACGTTTTGCACTTGAATCAACCTCCCTTTCATTAAGACCATTCTTTACTTTCAAAACTCTCATCAGATATCTTCCTTCCACTTAGACTTCACTCAGTGTGCCCTCTGGCACTATCTGGAACCATCTCATCCCTTGATCTTTTTGTTCTTATCCTCCACGTTTGGATATTATCATCTTCTTGGGGCAGAGAACTTTGCTTCATATGCCTTTCTGAAGGGATGGTTTCATGTCCAGGAAGGCCAGACTAGGAGAATACAAACCAAGAAGAGAAACTTTTCAACTTTTGTTCTGAAATTCCAGCTGTAATTTTGCTGTTGGATAGGCAAACTGAAACCACCATTTAATCTTCAGTGTAATCTCCGGGGGGGTGGGGGGAAAGACAACCCTTGAGCTCAGCTATTAGAAAATGAAAGAAAATTACTTTCCATAAATGTGTTATGACTTGGAAAGATCTAGATACAGGAATGAATAGCTAATTCGCACATATTATCGTTTAAGAGCCAAATCTACTAAACACACTCCTGACTTGAAAGAAGTATCAGCATGGGAGGCATGTCACAGAGTCATAGAATTGCTTGGTTGGAAAAGACCTTTGAGATCAAGCCCAGTAGTGCCTGACCACTGCTAAAACATATCCCGAAGGGCTTAATCTACCCACCTTTTAAACACCTCCAAGGATGGTGACTCAACCACCCCCCTGGGTAGCCTGTTCCAGTGCCCAACAACCCCTCCAATTAAGAAATTTTCTCTAATGTCTAATCTGAACACCTTGTGGCACACCTTGAAGCCATTCCCTCTCATCCTTTCACCTATCACTTGGGAGAAGAGACGACTCTACAACCTCTTTTCAGGCAGCTGTAGAGAGCACTGAGGTCTCCCCTCATCCTCTTCCTGGTATCAGCCCAGCTTGACTTCTCCTGATCACACAGACTAAGAGACTCTCAGGTCAACTATATCTTTGGGAACTTTGGTTTTGTCTTCTAACCTGGCATAAATCCCTTAATTGCAGGTTCAGACTCTACAGGTTGCCCGAGCTGCCAAGACATTTATTCATACATGGAGGAGAACCAGGCATGCTGCTGTTCCTGGTAGAAAATAAGTACCTGTAAACCCCCAATTCTTTTGGGCTTTGAACATATAACCTTTAGGTCTATCATAAACAGCATGTTGGAAATCTCTGCTGTGCCCTTACATTTTCTTAGCATCAACACGACTGAGAAAAAACTAGTCCTTGCTTTTTATAGCCACTACAGAACCTGCTGGGATCCTGCAATCTTTTCTTACTTTTGCTAGAAATACCTGGAAAACTCCACCAAAGGTGAGAGACCAGAGTGTGGAACATAATTACACTTCTTTTACACAGGTGGTTGTTCCTTCAAGTAACAGGTGACTGAAACCAAGAAACAAAGTTGGAAGGAAGCAGCTTGGCTAAAATAGTTTGAGAGGAAAAAGGCGGATTTTAGATTCATTTTGAAGTATAATTTATGGTTCAGAGCAGAATAGAGACACATCAGCAATCACACTGTTCCAGGGAGGTTTAGGGAAGCCGTGTGTGATGTATACCCAGAAGTAAGGGAAGCAGCCACAGGCTCCCTGCTGGACTTGTCATCCTCATTTCCAACGCACTAGAAAACAGCAAACAAATTGCAGGCAAAGCCAGAAGCATCATTAAACTCTAAAAAAGGTAACAGCAAAAGAGAAGTGGAAACCTGGGCTCTTAGAAATCCTTCCACTGTCTGACCTATAACACTGCTAGCAGTGCAACGTTGAATTTTGTGAAGGATGACAGTCTCCTGTATTCAGTACCGAAAGGTTTTGTTCTTCCAGCTGGGGACTGTCCTTAGCTTGCTTTGCAAGTGAAAACCACTACATGCAGAACAAAACCCTGAAAAATCTGTCGGCTCCAAAAATAAGTGTCTTAAATGCTGACAGCTTTATCATTATACAGCAGGTGGGGGAACCCTAGGAGAGGTGACTTGCAAAAAACCAAAGAAGTATTTGTTCCATTTTCTGTTCCTTTATTAAAGGAAAACTAGATTGTTTTTAAAAATATATTTCTCTGCTTTCTATATTAGCAGTCTATCTAATCTGTGACTTCTCTTACCTCACTTCCAGGTATTTGCCATGAAAACATTGAACATTATCGCTGTGCTATTTCAATCCACCAAAAAAAAAAAAGAAAAAAAAACCAACCCAGGACCGTTTTAAATAATGGTTTTTGAATTGTTGTATTATTTAGTTGCCGGAGTCATTAGAGTGCTTGGAGGTTTTAATCTAGCATTAAAATACAGCGATGTGATTCAAAGCATGTAAATTCGTTGGCTTCTTATCTCTGGAGACAAAAATAACCCTGAGACGGGAGGGTGAAGCAGAGGTATGCAAAACTTAGTTTCCTGTATGGCAAAGGAACCAAAAACATCGAAGCCTCTTACTTCTTCTGTCTTCAATGGCTGTGGGATATGTTCTGTACCCAGATTCACTCAGAGCTGGTTTGTCTGCTTTTCTGTGGGAGGCAAGAAATGCCTAAAGGGCACTAGTTCCTTGGCAAAACCATGAGCTATTTCTTTATCATAAGAAACAACAAGTGCAAGGTAGTAACCAGCACTACATACACCTACTTCTGGACTTTGTTAATGTGCCTTAAAGGGACCAAAGTCCTACCAGGCAAAAATAACTGATGGGAATCACAACTCCAACCACTGGTTCTGTTTTGTTACTCTCTTGTTATCGTAGGATAACTACCCCAACTTTAGCAGTTTGTTCTCACAAAAACAGGTATTTGCAGGGTAGGAAAGAATCGTAGAATCACAGAATGATTTGAGTTGGAAGCGACCTTAAAGTTAATTTAATTCCAGCCCCCTTTGTGATGGGAAGGGACACCTCCCACCAGAGTGTGAACAGATGCAGGTATTGGCTTCGTAACTCAGGTTTAACAGTGTCTGTATCTCTTTTTGTAGTTGCTAATCCACCCTGGCAATAGCCAGCTCTGAGTTTGCTGATGTTCAGCTCCGCTCACAACCACCCACCTTTGGGCTGTAAGCTGCTCAGGACCTCCCTCACCTAGCGTGGACACTAGTGTTAAAAGGCTGATCTCTGTTTAATTGATGGAGAGAGGGTCTTACCAAGCTGAACAAGGGCAGGAATCTGTCTGAAACACGATTTCACTTCCTCTCTCCACTGAGTGTTTCAGCAACCACCCCACTTGGTACTTAGGTGCTTGAGGGAGGCAACTCCACAGGTTTGGTTTGCTGTGCTGCATCAGAGACACAACACGATAACCTAATGACAGCAATCTAATGCTAATAAACGAGCAATAATCTGGGGTCGCTATAAAATGTGCAGCAGTGCCAATCATTTCTTTTGTTACAGACAGCATTTATGACAGCAGCTCTATTTATGTTGGGATATAACTAAGGGGTCTGTGAAGATGTAGACATGGCATAGGGTGATTCCCATATTGCTCTAGACTGGCAGGCTTTTAAAAGTCTCTTGGGCCAGATTCTTTACTTCTTTGCTTCTTTCCACTTTGTATCACCAGTTCTGCCAGAGAAAAACTAATTCCAATCAAAGCAATCACTTTGCAATGAAGGAGATTGCTCAGCATGGCAAGAAGCAACGAAGAGGCTGCACTACACTCCCTTGAGTCCTCTAACTTAATTCTTCATGAGCTTACATCTTTCCCTACTCTCTGCTCAGGAATTACTGGTTCGTGAGATTATTAACCTCTAGTCCGTTCTCTATCTTAATTATAAGAGAGTATTTGTGGCAGACTGGCAAAAAGGAGAAGCTTTAAGCACTTTGAAAAATAACATAATGTCTCTGAATTTATTCTTCTTCTTATCATGAATGTATTCTGTATTCTCACTCTCATTGCTTTTCCGAAGAAGATGTGCAAGAAGATGCGCGTAGATTAGAAAGTAATACAGACCACTGTAGAATGGTTTGAAATAGTGCAATAAATTAATTAGTAACAAATACCCATTAATCTGTGGTTTACTTGCTTAAGGACAATATGAAGGTGAATTTGGATCAAAATAAGCTTTTTTTTTTTTTAGCTTTCTGCACCATTAGGTAGGGAGTGTCAATCCAGTTGTCACTGATTGGTAGGAGTCAGTAATCCATTTCATAGACAGAAGATGGAGTGGACCCTAATCACCGGGATTTACACTGCTTCTCTCAGTCCTACAAGAAAGTACTTGACTACCAGGACATAGCAAATCCCTCCAGCGCTAACTGAACTGAAGGTGTGTGAGTATTCCCAGTCAAACCAGCATGTTCTGAAGAACCCACTGGGTGTGGAAAACATTGTTGTTGGCACTGATGAGACTGCTCCTTGAATCCTGTGTGCAGTTCTGGGCCCCTCACCATAAGAAGGATGTTGAGGCTCTGGAGCGAGTCCAGAGAAGAGCAATGAAACTGGTGAAGGGGCTGGAGAACAGGCCTGANGTATTTTCTTTGCACAATTTAAGCCTAATAAATGCTTAATTATACAGGTTTGTATTTCAGTTTATAGATAAAATACCACTATGCATATGACTGTTTCACAACAAACGTTGAAGTGAATGTGCAGAGGGAACACATCGTACTGCATAAGGCAACACGTGCCTGTAATTAAGAATGGATTTTGTGGAGCTTGTACTTAACTGAAACACAAGACAAAATTGCTTCAGGAAACTAAAATATGCAAAGACATACAGCGAGCAGTCACAGCCAGAGAGATCATAGAATCATAGAACAACCAGGTTGGAAGAGACCCACCAGATCATCGAGTCCAACCATTCCCACCAATCTCTAAACCATGTCCCTCAGCACCTCCACCACATGTGCCTTAAACCCCTCCAGGGAAGGCGAGTCAACACCCTCCCTGGACAGTCTGTTCCAGTGCCCAACGACCCTTTCTGCGAAGAATTTTTTCCTATGTCAAGCCTGAACCTCCCCTGGCGGAGCTTGAGGCCATTCCCTCTTGTCCTGAGATGGCAGAGGCTTTGGTAGGCTCTGCATTATTTTTGTCTATCTAAGAACAAAACCAATTAAACACAAAGCAGCAGCCCCTTACGTTCTGCTTTCTAGTAAACTTATGATAATCTCCCATATACTAAACAAGTACTGCAGCTAATAAAAATTTAAATATCTACAAATATTTTTTTTAAAACCCAGCAAGTTATTGACCTCAACTTTTAAAGATCTTTTAAACTCACGTAGCAAAAAAAATCACGCTGTGTGCTTCCTGAACAATCTTAATTCTTCCTCTGACTCAATCTTGCCTCAGGGTGAAAAAGTGCTCGACACAAGGCAGCAAGGAGGCTTTTGTAATTCATTGCCAATTCTCTATCTAGGAGACCTTTAGGTGAATCAGATAAGGCTCTGGCTGTACCCCTTAAAACTAGACTCTGCATGAGCGTTCAATTATTTTGTGTGCATACAGTGAGTAAGAATTGAATTAAACTCCTCCCCCAGCCAATATATCTTACCATTTCCTGGTCTGGGAGTGATTGCTGAGAAAAAGTCTGAGGGGTGCAAACAAATAAGGAGGGAAAAATGTAATATTTTATGAAATCTCCAATAACATACTATTAATTTTTGCTTCATAAACTACTGTTTTGATAGTATCTCCAGGCTGTTCTCCTGATGGATGGGATAGGATCACCCAGCCAAGGAGCAGAGCCGGTATTACAGGACCTTTGTAATCGTGAGCAAAATCAATTTAGTAGGAATTCTGTGCGCAACACACACACACACACGGGCATGCACGCAACAAAAATATGGACCATTCTTAATTGAACAAGAAAACATGACTCAATTTACTACCCTCATGAACGAAAAATGTTAACTATGTTTGGGTAATGAATATATCTGGGGAAGCTGCAAACTAAGCGCAGCTATTATGAAAACACACAAAGGAGAAAATTTGTCTTGAATCGCTCACTTGGCTCTATTAATTGGTACTGAAAATTACTGTTTACTGTAGCGATGTGAAATGGAAATTTCTACAATAAGTTCAATTTCCTCAAAGAGATTTTTCTGATGAACCTTTTACCCATCAAATTCCAGCTTAGCACTTTTTGTCCATCTTTTCCTTTTAAGAAAATGAGTGGTTTGAACGTGCAACATAAAGCAGTATTGGATTTAAGACATTTCAGTATATTCAGTATATTCCTGATATGTTTAGTCGCCTTAGGGGGAGTTAGAACTACTTAAAACATGAACTCCTGCATTGAGCAGAGGGTTCAGCAGCCACAGCCAGAGGAATGCACTTTATAAATATCGAGTGGTATTTATCTCTGAAACAGTTTATGTTTTAAAGGACTATTTTTGATAGACATTGTTCTCGGTATATGAAGACTGCAGAAATACGTGGTTGGGTATAGCAGTGTGATAGATGATCAAGTAAATAAAGTTGTTTCTATAGGGATGGAAAATGTATCCCAGTTCAGAACCACACAAAATCTCGTAAGCAAATTTTTGGCCTAATAAAAACTCCATGATGAATGTATGGAATTCAGAGAATGTTTATCTTGGAAGGTCTTGGTGTCTTGTTTTTGTGCTTCTCTGGAAAGCATATAGCATACTTCTTTTTCTGCTGTTTTATGATAGGACAGGTACTAGGAAGAATTTATGAAACCAGAAGGGAGAGGACCTCAAGGCAATTAAGACAGCAATTTATTTACAAGAAGGAAAAAAAAAAAAAAGAGAAACTGTGATATAATTGAACCTTAATAACTACTTAAGAAGCAATGTTATAGCAAAAAAACTCAGCAGACACTACCTATCACACTATGCATATTTTGCTCTAAGTTGTGATGTTTCCTTTTGGGAGTCAAGGAAAAGAAGCAAAAATAGGAAAGAAACAATTATCCTGTTCAGCGTCAAGTGCTGTCTCACCCTCATGCTTTTTCAAAGCCTCACAAAGATTCTCCGGCTCCATCAGACCCGGCAGAGCCCCATGGAGCTAGAGCGGAGAGTAGATCCTCTACAGCTCTACAGAGGAAAAACAAACACGGAGCACAGCAGGAATAGTTACCAGCAGCAGTTTCAGGGGGGGTCAAATTTTATATCCCATCACATTCCAGAGGGGAAAAAAAAGAGACATTCAACTCTTGCGGTTTTATTACTAGAGGTTTTATCGGCTGCCCTCTAGTGAGACCTTTCAGTGACACATTCCCTAGTCTTACCGTAGGAGTTAGCTGTGCAGGAGTCAAGATTATCTGTTTAACATCTTTATCTTGGTCTATAGCTATTAAATCTGCAGCGTTTAGTTCCTAAGCAGTGCTGATTAGGCACTGGACGCATTTACAGGAGGAAAAGAGGAGGTATGAGAGAAATATCCTGGGAATTTATCAACAGCGTCACAGTGGCAATTAGAGGGTAAATTTCTGATTAAAAAACACAGGCAGTTGCATGTAGAAGGATTTTCACAGTTATTTTGCATCCTAAAAATCAAGGGTGGAGGATTGTAATTTTTATCTATGAAAGAACTTCTTGCCCAAGTGTTTTAAAATTGACGTTAGAGAGCTAAGTGTGATACTCATCACAGGCCACCGTTTCTTACAAAGTCTGTCTCTTGAATGTCCTTTCTTTACTTAAGATACCCCAGACCCTTATGAAATGGTGATATTCCCACAGCCTTTGCAGTCACATCTTCCAGGACGCTTTGACTTTCTAGGCAACCCTAACCTAGCAAAACTTGTGTTTAACGCCTCATTCAGGAATCCTTTGCTCAAACCTGGAGCTGGTCAGACCTTTTCCAGCAGCAGAGCAGGTCTGTAAGCTCAGAGGGACCAACATTACCTCTTCCATGCCTGGATATGCTGCCACTGTGTTTGGTTTAGCTCACATTTGACTTTGTAAACGAGGAATTTTTATCAAGTTAGGCCACATGAAAGAGGCTTGATAACCCTGGGAAATGAGACAAAGGCTTTTTCTTCTGAGTTGCTTTCTGTTCCTGTGACCCACATTTTCATAGAAGAGAACAATTTCCTACACCCGCCTTACATGCAACGACCTTTCTGTACCCCACACCCATAAGGGACGCGCACCATCTTATTTCATTTCTCTCCAGTACTATGGTTTTCCCCCTCCCAACTCCTTACTCAGGCTCTACTCACATGAAAAGGTTTGAATATTCCATGAGAGTCGTGTGTAAAGTGCATATATGATAAAAATGGTCTACATCAACACAGACACGTGTTCTATACTAGTCAGCGTCGGAAAGAATGGGTCAAAATTTTATGATCAGAAAGCTGGACAAAGCCATTTACTCACTGCCTGAGGAAAAGGATGCACCGTAAGACAATAGTATTCCATAGCATTTCCAGTTTCGTTTGCAATAATCACCGTTTGGCACATTTCCTCTACCACAGCAGGCAAAACGCAATTAAATAGCGTCAGATGCAAGGGAAAAAATAATGAAATTTTTCTTCCATAAATCATGAAGTCCTAAGTCTTTGCAATCTTGTAAGGGTCTTGTAATCCAAGTCCCTACTTACATTACTTTATCTTTATGAAGGTGATAAAGAAAACATAACATAGTGTACTTGATTATAAATTATAATTTTACGAGCATCAAAAAAAAAAGCAAACTTGCAAAGCTTATGTTTGTGCTTGTGTGTCCACATACTTAAACCCCAGCAGATGTTCAGTGATCAATAAAGCTCAATTTATATACATTATTCAGAAGCATCCTTGATCATAAATACAGGCTGGGAATGTCTAAATTCACCCTGAATAAGATAATTGATTACGGAGTTACGATATAGAATGCTATTGTGTTAAGTTTTATTTCAGCTCTAGAAATAAAACATTTATTGATTTTCCTTGAGACTGCTCAGATAGGACTCATGATTTAGAACCTAAACTGTAGATTTATGGAAACTGTAAGTGGCTAAAATTAATTTCAGCAATGTCAGGCATAGTTGACTGAAAAAGATCTTGATTATTATGGTAAAGTAAATGTCCTCAGAGGGCATAAGCCTTGAAACAAGGTGTCCTTGAATTGTGGTGTTTGCATTCATAATGATAAACCCACATACCTTTATAGGGGAGCAACTATTCACACAGAGATCATGGCAGGTTCGGAGATGTATTTGATTTCAGGACTGACTCTCCAAGCTCACTATAGAGGAGCAAAAACTGTGATTGTAAGATGAGAGTGTAAGATACTGCATATAAGCTCAAGTTCACCTAAACAGAGTATGAGTGGAAGAACAAAATCTTCTGAGACCACATGTCTGTCAGATGTTTCAGAAGATGGGTTGACTGCATTTGAGAAAATGAAGGAGAAAGGACTGCTTTCCTGCACTTCACATGCTAAATAAGAAAAGATTTAATATTTAAACACAAGAAGCAAAATAGGAAAAGCGAAACATTATCTTGTTTTTTTTTCCAGTCCTTCCATTGCATTTTGTCCACTGAAATAGCAAACCCACCAGCATTAGACGAGAGTAAAATGAGACCAGCCTATTTCCCCTGAGCTGTGGAGTTACTTCACCACTACAGCTACAATTTCTGGTTTTCCTGATCTCTGCAGTTTGCTCCCTGCCTTGGATAAGAAAGGGGCATTTGATCAGTCAGGGGCTTTCACTTTGCTTTCGCTGTTGACAGACTCCTGTTCCCCCAGCATGAAAAGCCAGATATGGGGTTGCTGCGGCCCATCCCCTTCCAGCGCTGATATTATACAACCCCTTCCACTGCGTCAGTGAAGAATTTGCATTCAGGAGAAACAGGTTAGGCCGGCCACTTTCCAACTCCTGGCTCCTATAAGAACAATTGTGCATAGTTACAACTCCCAGGTCATTTTTCAAAGGTACTTCTTTATGTAAACTACAAGTCATTTCTCAAACGTAACCTCAAATTATTTTCTCTTTTGCTGAAACACTTCCTTTCCTTTGGTAGCTGTATTTAAAAAAAAAAAAAGGAATTAAGCCTATAAATCTTTGCAATTGCCTTGTGTGGTGGGGAAACTAGCCTGATAAATATTTTGCTTTGCTACTTAAAGCTGTTTTTCTAGATACAACAGGGCTTGTGTTATTCTTGGTTAAGACTAAGTGTACAAAAGCTCAACCATGAAATTTTTGGCTGTAAATTTTCTCAGTCTAAGTGTCCTTTGAAACATGATGAATTGCGGCACTCAGAAATGCTTTTGTTCTCACTGTAGATGTTTTTTTTTGTCATATAGTCTTCTGTATGTTGTAATTTTTGGTTAAATCGTTCATGTACAGTCAATGTCCCTCCCCAGTTCTTCATAATAGCTGTCAACAAAGTCAGTGCTGGTGGCGAAAGGAATTTTCTGCCGACACCGTTTTTTTCTGGCTCGTCCAGTGACAACCCCTCTTTCATTCCAAAAGCAGTCCTGATTCAGAACCTATGAACTTAATGGGCACCTTGCTGCTAGATGCACTAGGCTTTGAATTGGGTTCATACTACTTTTCACAGAATCACAGAATCACCAGGTTGAAAGAGACCCATCGGATCATCGAGTCCAACCATTCCCATCAAACNTTTCTGACTAAGCCACCTAGAATAGATTTCCCCTCTCAAGAAGCTGTAGTATATGTTCTTCTACATCATTCTCCTGACAAATAGTCTCCTGAGACTCCACACACGCTCGCGCATTCATGAGGGTTTTCACACGGAAACGAAAACCACATCCTTTCCCCAAAGCACTGGCACATATTCTCGCTAGAGCAGCCTGAAATGGATACACACAATGTCATGCCGCCCTCGAGCCTGCGACCTTGCTTCGCAGAATCGCACAATAGAAAGCTGAGTTACCATTTGGAGGGCACACTTGGAGTGACAACTCAGATTTTTATGCAGAGAAGAAGGAATTTCTGCTGGTTCAGCTGGCAGCCCTCCTCCTGTTGCGTTAGTACTGAACCCAAAATGTAACAAGGCACGTTTCAAGATATTCTGCCTATAACTTGTTGCTCTGAAATGTCTCTTTATGCCATACTGCCCTTTACTGAACTGCCCCAGCCACTCTACACCTATGCCTCTGTGTGTTACCCGGATTCATTTAACATACATGCACAAATAATAAAAAACTGTCGAGTGTCTTTTTATAAGACAGTTGTTAAGGCAAAGATGCAGCTTTGAGGCTATTGGTATTTAACAACTCTCATTAAAACAAACTTAGCTTTACACTTGACAGGATTTGGTCACAGTTAACCTCAAGAATTATATATCTCAACTTTCCACGTGTGTTGCCTCCACTTACTAAACTAAGCAGAAGTTATGCACATAAATCATGGTGAGAACGCGGCTGAGAAAAGCAGAACACAGGGCCCAGTAAAGAAATATGATTTTCATCCCAATAATAATTTCTTTGTGCTCTGAGATACACCTGGAAGCTGCAGGTTGGATGTGAAGATTTTGCCTCTACTTGTGAAAGTCATGCTTCTCTGAATGCTTTGCCAAATCCATGCATTTTGCTATTGGTCTATATGGACTAGTGCATTTGGAACAGGTTTTTTAATTGAACAACAGCCCTAGAACAGCACCGATGCCGTTCGTGTAGGTTTCTGTCCAGGACACACAAAGACTGGGCTCCTCTCACTGCCCCTCAGCTCCATGTGTATGTGACCATGAGTCACAGCTGCCACCGTATGCCTCCTTGGGCTCTGCGGGACCTTCTTGTGTAAATAATTACAGACAGTTGATAAATGGGTACTTTGTATTGTGCTGGTGGCAGGGGTTTGTTAGCGTTTCCTTTGATCGTTTCTTAAGGAAACTGCTGTTATTTACCCAAGAGGTACTCACTGTAATATGTTCATTTAGTAAGTCTGAACATAAATCTTCAGTCTGCAGTGGCTCGAAAGTACGGACATGCTAAATGCTCGCTGTGTCTGCGAGAAGCCATCACGCCGCAGAGAGATGTGCCGTCTGCAAATCATTTTCTAAAATACTCCAAAGAGTAAGGGACTTAGAAAATGCTTTTATTTCAGAAATCAATGTGTCCTTCTTTTGATCATGAATTCCCCCAGGCAGAAACATCTGAGCTTCCTTTTGGGGAAAAATACTCCTCCTCCTTTTACACAGCTGTCTAAAGTTCTGACGCTGAAATCCTTTCTTTACTCTGGCAAAACTTTTAGTGATAAGTGGAAGAAAGAGCGTAAGAGTCAAAGGCAAAATAGACGTAGGTCATCCTGCTAGGACCTTTACAACGTAGAGTCCGTAAATCCTTCCATTTTCTCCAGATAAAGGTATGAGACCCCAGAATGGTGAGGCTGCCACTCAGACAGGCACTGAACATGATCCCACAAGTTGTGCATGGAGTGAGGCAGAAATGACCCCCAGCCCCACCACTGCTGCCCCTCGTTGCTGAGATGCCTCATCCCCATGTCCTGCAGATTCAGCTTTCATACTGGAGACTGGCCAGTTAGCCTAAGATTTGCTGTTTCCTTAATCACAGAGACAGTACTTCTGGTGTCACCACACATCCCTAGCATGTATTCAGCTCGGAACAAAGTTAGCTCTTAGCCCTGCATGCACAATCACTGACTCCATGTATAATACAAACCAATCAAACCAATCAAGACTTCAGCATCTTTACCAATCATGTTTTCCCTGAGCAACTGGCTCCTGTGCACAGAAATTCCCCATCAGACTCCAGGCAGGTCTATGTGATAGGAAATCTACATCCCGCTTCTTTAAAATGTCCAAATTCCTCTAAAATTATCCAAGCTTCCTATGAAAAAACACAAGTAGGTGACCTCACTGCTCTGATACATCTGTATTAATCTTGTTGTGGTGGTGTAACGTCACAAGGCTGGCTCAACAACTCAGTGGGCTCTTCCCTGGACCACTTTAGCTCACAAAACTGGCAGACAGCTCTGCACAGTTTTCTGATGCCTTTAGTTTTCCGCTGGGCCCCTGAGTGGAGCAGGCTGATGGAGGGGTCTGTCGGATGCTGCAACTGGACAAGGTAAGTTGACATGGCAACTGGAGTCAGAGGCAGAAATGAGAAGAGATCACAGAATCTTCTTCCACTTTCGGCACCAGTAGCAAGCAGATTTGATCAACTCATTTTGTGTGTCTTCATACGAAGATAATCACGTCAGGACCTTCTGTAGTCAGAGAAGGAATATAAGTAGCTCTGGCCAGTGACTGGGAACCTAGATGATGGAGAGTCAAACTGAAGTTTTCAGTGACTGTAGTTAAATAAGATAGTTTGCTTCTAAATGAAACCATTATAAACAATGGTCTCTGTAGTCTTTCTGTTCCTGGTGTCTACTGCCTGCATCGTTTGGGAAACAGTTTAGAAATTTCATAAAAGAAAAGGTCCCTCCATCAAAGGGAGAGACCTTTGTATCAATTTTTACCAGTACCTCACATTTGCATGAAAAGCCCTGCAAGTCTTCCCCTCTCACCTCTTCATTTGGAAATCTTACAGGTACCATTCCCATTGTGCTGTCCTAGAAGGACAAATTCTCTATGCCAGCAGGCGCTCTGCTCTTACTTGTCTTATAGACATGGTCTTTTAAGAAGCGAGCTTCAAGGCAGTAGAAATATCTCCAAAATTCAGATGAGAGAGTTTTTGCTTTTGGGCTTCCCTCGTTCTCTAGACGATGGGAGGATGGAGAACTATTGCTCTCACAAGACAAATGAGATTCTAAAAGACTTCACCTAGCTGAAAGTTGTCATTTGTTTGAGGTTAATGTCAATGCCTATAGCAGTTTATCCTTAGAGCCAAACAAATTATACACACTTCTCTCTGCCTCCAGTATCTATATAACCAGAACTGCAACACACAAGAGCCACAGGCAAAATCACAAACTGAAGCTTGCCAGTATTAAGTGCTATTCTCTAGCCTTCAGACAGCATTCTGAATTTTTCACAAACTTCCTAGAAAGCTAAAAGTCTCTAAAAAAAAATACCTGCAAGTAGCTGATTCTGCATTTATACCCGATAAGGTCTGAAAATAAAAACAACGTAGTACTGTCTGAAGTAGAAAATAGGAGCTTTATCCATGCTGCTCGAAGACTCCAGACCAGAGAGGATTTATTTAGAAAACAGATTTCAAGTTATTCTGAACTCATACACCCTCCTATAGCTTCACCTCAGGACATCATATTGCTTTGTTTCCTGGCATGGAGATTAGTTGGCTGATTGTCTTAGTATGAACATCCGATCTGAAGTCCCAAACACCCTGATTCAGAGCAGAAAATACCCCACAGAACACACGTATTCTGCAATATATAAAATTCTAAATATATAAATTCTTCTGTGGGGAGATCAGCAAAATGGGCCCCACTGTCTCAACTGCTGTCGTGCTGATTGTAGCATCCTGATCTGCTGAAGCAGCTCCTGGAACAGAAGAAGAGAGGAAAAAGGAAGAACTTGCTAAGGGTTCATTCTGGCACTGCCAACCAGCGGGATTTTAGAGATGCTTTACCACAGGCTTCTGAGCCCTGTCTGAAGCACACCTCTCATGCATCCAAATCCTATTTAAGGGTTCAGATGAAGCTTCCCTCTGAGCATCTGGCAACACAACGTAAAAAAAAAAATTAATCTGTTAAAATTTTACTTTAAAATATGTAATAAATGAAAAATGCATTTATTTACCACTTCCTCTCTAGCCAGCTTTCAGAAAGGTGAGGTGTTTACAACGCTTATTAAAATTCTGCCATGGATCCACTTCCAAGGAGACAAGTTTCCAGTAAGACCCCATCCAAAATACCATTCCAATTTCCAGTTTCTGTTTAGATCATATTTTTCAGAGGTTGCTTCTTGGAGGTTCAGGGATTTCCCTTCAGTTATGGTTGGCATTTCATTTCTCTCCAATAGAATCGGGGTGTGGTAAAAGCACATGCTTGGCAGCAGGACCTTCTTTCCAAAACAGCATGGGGCAAGGAATGCCTGGCCCTGGATGTGCCTTGGGGTGCCCTCAGGATGGCCCTAAATCACTTTGTCTCTGGCAGCAGTATCTTTATTTTGTCTCATTTTGCAACACCAGGCGGCCTTAATGGCAGAAGAGGGCAACGGGTTATCCAGCAAGAATTCAGGCAAGAGTTTTGATTACGAGACTGGAAACAAAAGGCTGTAGGTAGGACAAGCGTGAAACATTATTCCAGTCCAAGCATAATAGCTGGATATCTTGGTGGTTGTTTATGCTGGTTTACTCCGAAGAGTTGAGGTGTCTTTGCTGTCAGGACTGGGGCTGGTGCCTCCCACCAGGAGGTCCGAGGGAGGCTGGTCTGAGAACCAGTCACTCCTGCTGCTGCTGGGCTGAGCCTTGGGCTTTCCTGAGCAGAAGCTCCCCTGCTTGCTGTACCAGCTCTCATGACCTGACTTGTGCTGACTGACTCCCACACGTGCACAAGTACCTGATTTTTCATTTAAATGAATTTATTTTAATTTCTTTTCATTTCATTTTTATCCCTCCTTTACTTTGCATCATGCCCCTCACCGCAAGAAGGATGTTGAGGCTCTGGAGCGAGTCCAGAGAAGAGCTTTGGAGATTGGTGGGAATGGTTGGACTTGATGATCTGGTGGGTCTCTTCCAACCTGGTGATTCTATGATTCTATGATTCTATGATTCCTGAATCTTGCTTGCTATTAACATAGCCTCAAAATCTTCCACTTGCCACCTAGGCTAGTTCACAAGCTCTGCTCTAGAATACCCAAGCAACTACCCACAGAAGCCTTCTTTCAGCCTGAAAACTTAAAGAGCAAGTGCTCCTCTGGTCACCTCACATTTAATCAGCATGTGGAACAATTCAGTCTTCACCTGATCTGAACTGTTTAATTTACATACTAAGCGTGAATTGCAGCTTCTAACAGCTGGTATTAGATACTACGGAGAATATCAGTTATACACATACTCTGTAAAGTTCACAAAATCATACTGTAAACTGGCATATTACCAGCTCGCTATGAAGCCCACGTGAGTAAAGCAGCTGATAAAACCGGTGACGAGGTAGTTTGACAAATTTCCTGATGGCTTTGGAGGTTCACCTTTCCCAAACTGTCCCTTGGATGCTGTCCACGTGTCTTCACCACACAGTACAAAGCCTTTCAGGCCTCTCTCCAGCTGGAGACCCTAAATGAGGACTCACACCACACCTGCTCAAAGGCTCTGAGAGGGCTCCTAGAAGCCACTTTTTCTCTCCCTCCTCCAGCCGTTTGTTTCTAGCCACAAATACCCTGGCACGTCCTGGGCATGACTATCCATGGAATTACATGGTTGACCTGGATTGGGGAACTGATCAGAGTTAAAAATAACTCAGCAAAAGAAAAGGTTATTTTTAACCCAGCCGAGTTCCCCAGACCAGTCTCACAAGCAGTTGTAGTGCTGTAGGGAGCGTGTGGCACGAGACCTGCAACAAGTGGCAGCAGCAAAGGGAGAGGTAGGAGCTGCCTGGGCTGATGCTGCTGCTGGGCTACATCTGTGTCATCCCTCACTGATATCATGGCAGGAATCATAGAATCATAGAATCACCAGGTTGGAAGAGACCCGTCAGATCATCGAGTCCAACCATTCCCATAAAACACGTCCCTAAGGACCTCGTCTANAGGAAGAACCCATAGCTCCTGTAGGAAGAACGTCAGGTGAGCTGGTGCTTGCAAACTGCCACAGGCGAAGATGTAGGATGATATTCAGCCAGCCTGGGCAGGGAAGCCAAGACTGGGAGGCATACTTAGAGTCTGCATGATCCATTGCTCCCTTGAACTTGGCTCTCATGGATGTGGTGGTGACTATGTTAGATGTCATGGTCTGATGATGGCCCAGTACCTGCGTATAGACACATAAAGAAAAAAAATCTCTCGTGCTGTAAGTGCTCCTTTTCTTCCATTGCAGACTGTGAAACATGAAAGAAATTAACAGCTGATATGTCCCTACACTCTCAAATTTCTGACTAACTCCTCAGTACTGATAGCTAACCACTAGATCTATAACACATAAAAGAGAAGAACGGTCCAGATTCTTCCTCCGCAGTGATGGAAATCAGGATTAGGTCCTGACATTGACAACCTCTGTTAGAAACTGATGTGAGAAGTGAGCATACCCATCATCTGGACTGCTGGCAGAGAGAATCGTCACTTCCAATTATGCTCGTGCATTTATGAGAGTTGCTTTTCAAGAGTTCAGAGATAGCTGGCTGCAAACATCCTTCCCCTTTAGCCTTTGAACACACTGTTAATGAAGTGATTTCATCTGATGTATCTAATGGGCAGGTATTTCCTTCCTGCCCTTCCCCTTGCACTTTTGGAATGACTACACAGCTTCTTTTTGGCATATGTACGTTAGATACTGTGTTCAAAGAACTATATAAGAGTAACAGCATGTCAGGCAACCCATAAAACATAAAAGGGCTGCTCGTATCATTCTGCGTGTCAAGCTAATGTTACCCTCCAGCCATATGCAACCATTCTATGTGGCAATCATTAAAAACTGCTATAAAATGCTCTGTAAAGAACAGTCTTGCCTTAGCAAGGGATGGCTTCGATAATCTAAGAGACCTTCTCTCCAGTGCGTGCTAGAGTATGACTTGTAAATTTATCCTCAGAAAACGAGTCACTGCCTTTTTTAAGTAGTAGGCAAAGCGCTCTGGCTTTTTCTGTCATACCAAAACTAAATGGGTTTCAAGAGTGTTGTCCCAAAGTTGTCAGGAAACCAAAAGTATCTGCAGGTGTTAGACAGTTAGCTTGTTTCAAAAGTTTCAAGCCTTGGAATATAGTAGTGATAGAATGCTAATTTGTATGGCAAGGGGAAATGTGTGGGATCATGTAAATAGTAGGTAAAATTTTTTATGGCAGCTATTACAAAAGCAGATGTTGGGACACAGGGTTTTCATAGGGGTATAAAACGTTTTTGTTTTCTTCAGTATATCAATAACGTAGACAGGATCAATAACTCAGGCCTTTCCAAACGAATGCAGCATCACAGAGAAAAAGGCTTGCAGAGACTTGTGAAAATCATCTAATCCTCCCCCTTGTCCCAACACAGAATCTACTATACCCGTGCCTTGGTGTTTTGCCTTAGCCTTAAAAGGCTTCCAGTGGTTAAGTACTTAGCTGCTCTTAGATTTAGAAAAAGATTTTTCTTATGATTAGCTTAATTCTTTCTTCATTTTAAGCCCATTATTCCTTATTCTGTCCTACATGTGGAAAATGGACCATCCAATTTCGTTTTGTGGTCTTCCATAACGTGCTTCGAGATTGTTTCAGTCTTCTTTACACTAGATGAAACATCCCCAATTCTAAGACCTCTAAATCAAAGCCTTCCTGATTGGTCCATATCTTTCTTGAAATTAATTTTCTAACACTGGAAACAGCTTCCAGCTGAGGTTTTATTAATGCTGACTAGAGCGGGAGATTACTTCAAATGCCCTACAGGCAGTAGTTCTATTTATCCATCTCACATTGATATCTGCCTTTTTCATAACAGTGTGACCTCTTTGATTCCTATTCACCTGCGATCTGCAGCAAGCCCCAGACCTTTTCCTGCTGAACTCTTCCCTACCCAGTTACTCCTTAGTTTTGCTTTGTGCAGTTAATCGCTCTTGCCTAACCGTAATATCTTCTTCTTACTGGATTGCATCTTATTTCTAGGTCATTTCTTCAGCGTGTCAAGATCTTTTCCAGTTGTTCTCCTCCCTTCTGGCTTTCCAGGCTTGCATCTGTGGTATTAACACATGCTCATATTTCCACCTTACAAATAAAAATGATGAAAATTCCTTAAGACAGGCCCTCTGAAGACCTAATAAATACTAAACAGCTTTCTGACAAATTGTTTCCCCACTCTTTGATAAGTTAATTAATTTATGTTTATTTAGCTTGCTCATTTAGAGCCTGGAAGAGGTTTTACTAAACTCACGACATACGACAATTATTCCTTCTCCCTACTACCTACCAAAAAAATTAATTTCTTCGGTGCGATTTGTCCTTAACGAATCAGTGGCAGCTATTATTTATCTCACTGTTTTGTTCTAGCTGTTTACAAAGAATTTCAAGCAAAACTTATATCACACACTACTAAGTACGTTTGCTTTCAGAGTACTAGAGGCAGTAGGGATCGGTGTGCTGCAGACCAGAGCTGAACTTGAAGCGGAAAGCGCTTGGGCAACTTCTCAATGCTTCTTTGCTCTTTTTCTGCTTTTTCTGTTCAAGCAAAGTCACACAGGCATCAGCAATAACTCTATTCAGTAGGATTATTTTATTGCCACAGAACTGTGACTCTTCTTACACCTAATTGGAAGCCAAGTTTCTCTCCCGTTTTCATTCTCTCCTGCTTTTATTCTCTCCCATTAGAGGTTTCAGTCTCTGATATCCCTTTGTTAAGAATAGATATTAAATGAATAATATCCTTTTCTCCAAGCAGTTTGCAGGAAACAACAGATTAAGAGGCATTTAATTCCAGTGACACACCATGAATAAAGCCCTGATCCAAAGGAGAACTTCAGCCCAGACTTCTTTTTTTTTTTTTTGCTTTTAAATTCTGATGACAAAATGAAAATATTGGATTGAATTCACAGTTATCCTTAGTGCAAACACAGATGTGCGCCTCACCTCTCAAAGATTGTCTACAAGCTTCCTCTTTCCCACAAACTGGCGTCTGGCAAGCACGCAGGTATCAACAACTTCCTTTTGAAATTTATTGATTACACGGCTGTAACGACTGGTAAAGCTTCCATTGTTTGAGCCAAACTTTGTCTTTGTTTAGAGGCCAAAAGGAAGATTAGTAAATGTTCTTGTCTTGATTAAGGAAAATTGGTTATGTTTAAGTGGAGGGAAACACATAACACTCAAAGGAATACGTATGGCATCTGGCTTTCATGTTTTACAATTTGATAAAGCAGATGAGACTTCTGATGGAAGAAAAAAACAGTAAAACAAAAAGAAACGAGAAAGTGTCTTTACCTGCAGTAAAGATAAGTTAACTAAGCAGCACATTTGTAAGAACAAGTCGCCTTCCTGCAGCACAACACCACTAGAACCAGTTTCCCACTTTGCTTTTCATTTTCTGAGCTGAGGACAAGGTTATCGGCTCTTATTTTGACCCCAGTAGAAGAGAGTTCTTGGGGACTCTATAAAGTTAAATTTATTGCTTCTTTTCTGCTCTGTTTTCTTTACCATCCACATCTCATTGAGAAAAGCAGTTGTGGATGTGAGCACACTGCAGCTGCCCTGGGATGTATCAGCTCTGTGCCTTGGTGTTTCCAAACACCGTGTGCACAATCCCAGCTGTGGAGCACATTAGCAGGTAACCAAGTTCACTGCACTGTCCTAGTTCTACGGGTCTGGTCTGAAGTTCTGAGAATACAATCCCTTTAGTGATTGTCGTTCCATTAATATCTGCAAAGCAGAAACTCAGCTTTTTAAGCAGATACAATCTTATATTTTATGTACAATAGTGAATTGCATGAGGTGGCTACTGACTTTAACAAGATCCTCTGGTGCTGTCTTCATTCACCATGGTCCTGCTGCAGACGAATGAATAATGACGACACAGATGATGAAGCAGCTACTCAGAAGTAATACTGAAGTGACAAACAGAAATTCAGTTTCTAAGACACAGTGTGGGCACGCCAGGATTAAATTTTCCCCACCGTTTACTCTTCCTCTGCCATCTAGTTGGATAGATTCCATTTCTTTCAAGTCTCTTCGATGCCGCTCATACTTATTTGGTCCTACATCCAAAAAGAATACGTTTAAAGTAGAAGTGATGTAGGTGCCGGTGCTCTCTCTCTGTTAACTTACGGCCATAAGAAATGGTAGAAAACTTCAGAGGCAGCACAACAGGGATGACAACAGGATGGCATCAGAATAGGCTGCCCAGGGAGGTGGTTGATTCGCCTTCCCTGGAGGTGTTTAAGGCACGAGTAGACGAGGTCCTGAGGGACATGGTTTAGTGTTTGATAGGAATGGTTGGACTCGATGATCTGATGGGTCTCTTCCAACCTGGTGATTCTATGATTCTGTGACTCCTGGGCAAGTCTAGAGAGTCTGCTTGAAGTGTCTCACTTGAGAAACAGTGATCAGCAATAAACATGAGATCTCTGAAATGTGGCAGTATTTGTGACTGAAACATATCTTCCACCAATTTTTTATTCCTTTGGTTTGATATTATCCACAGAAAAGATAAACTGTCTAGATACTTTGGACAACCATGTTTGTGATTAGTTATACAATAGATTATAATTTATCCAAGTATTAGTAGTGTTGGTCCTAAATATCTTTTCAAAACATCTGTAATAAAAGTATGTTTAAGGGGCTTCCATAGGCAGAAACCAGTTCTATCTAGAACCTAGGAAACACGTGTGTTTAACGATGCAGCCATCAGTGACTCCTTGGCACAATCATCTGGTTCACTTTACCTACCAGCAGCTCTCACTCCCAGTGAGTTTCAAGCAGTGAAGTGCAGAGGTCCCTATCTTTAGCTAGGATATGGGCAGAACTTAATTCTGGAGGACATAAAAATCAGATGTAAGACATTGAGGTAGACCTGCTGAGCTCAGGACAGTTTAACAGCGATACCAGAGAAAGCACAGGTTCTAAGAAGTCTTTCTCTCCAGCTAATGTTTGTGAGGGACCTCAAGAAAGCACAAGGATGGCTTTATGCACTAGTCCCTTCACTCCTGGCAATCAGTGAAGGTTCTGAATCTGTCTGGTCATACCTGGGGCAAATAATGGGGAAACAGATCTGATGTTGAAGCCTTTTATTAGGAAATGATGGAGTAGAGCTTGCTGAAGGAACATGAGGACAGGCAGAAACTGCAGGCAAGTATGAGGGTCCACAGTCAGCTATGACAAAAACGTCATTCCACTCCTCTTCCAAGGTCCAACCTGCATACCTCAGTGTTTCATTTCATTAGCTATGCAGTAATGTTGTGACTCAGATAAGAACAGGACGATGGGGTAGCAGGGTGGTTTTGGGGAAAAAAAAATATCCCCAGCCACCCAAAAGGGAAGGTAGGAGCTGGAAAATAGCAAAACTAAGAGCTTGAGCAGTTCCATTCATCCTGCACCCTGTCTCATCTGCTAGATCTTGGCTGTCACTTAACATTCCAGTAATTCCTGCACTCCTGTAGCCACGTTCCCCTTCAGCCAGGGAGAGAATTTGACTTTAACTCCAATGCAGACTATTAATAGAGAAAATATCAATCATCACAATAAAGTGATAATGGTGGCTGGCATAATCACTGCCCTCTATCAAAGAAGAGCATGCGACAGTCCTGGAGACAACCTTCCAAGCCAAAACTTCGGGAAGCAAATTCTTAACATTAAAATGGCTCTAAAGTGGTATCCAGAGGGAATTTATGGACATTGCAGTGTACGTGCTCCTCTTCCCTGAAGACAAGCACAGGTTTAGGGAGTCAAGGACCTTGGGAACGGTGCCCTTTGCTGTATCAAGTGGGCAGAAGATCACCCTGTTCTTTGCCTAGGGATAATTTTCTAGCTAAGACACATATTGTTTAGTCTAGCCAAACTGTATCGACTACAGCGAGAAGAAACAAAACTGATTTGGAGAGGGAGCAGTATTGATGTGAAGCAATCTTTCTTGCTCTCTGTTTCCTGTGTTCATTAAGAAGATACTGTGAAGGTAACAACTGATGCTGGAGAAGGAAAGCTGGCTGAAGCAACTGCTCTCAGCTGGCACAACAAGGTGTATGATCCAAGAGCTCCCGAAAAGCTTAACAAAGGCTGTCGGTTATGGTAGGACATGGGTATTACACAGCATGAAAGGTCCTCAGACCTGCATGCAGTTTGACAAATGATACAAAGATAAAAATAACTGATATAACCCCCCCCACGAAACTCAAGGGAAGTGTTACTAGGATACCAATTATTCAGTTGAGGACATATCAGAACCCAATGAGTCTGTGGATAATGACAATTATAGTGCTGTATAAGTGTGTGAAGCAGGCTACCAGTAAACCTTCCATTTGTCAGGGGAAGACAGGCTCCAAAAAAAATTTGGTTTACGTTAGATTGTTTTATTGTAGACTTTTCATTGCCATACTTGCTTAAAATACAATCCTTTTCCATGGAGGGAGAACTCCAGAGCCTTTATTAACGACTCTGCTCAAGTGGAGTGATATCTAGGATTTTGTCCTCACTATCAGATGGAATCCGCGTTGTTGCCCATAAGATTAATTTTTTTTTGTCCTACCAACTCACAACATATCACCACCTTCTTTGTGGCCAACTTATGTACTGGAAACCTGTCATTACTGTGCCCCTTGTCATTCCTTTCTAGAAGAAGGCAGAAGAAGGTTTCTGCCGCTTTTCTTCATACATACTTTTCACTTTTGTTGATTCCTTACAGATTCTCTCAAATTTGCCTATATTTTTAAGTATGCCTGGAGCTGGAAACAGGATTTCACCCTCACTTCAGTCTCGTTCTAAATACATTTCCAAAGTGAGACTTGAATTTTCTTTCTGTACTGGCACCACAACGCTAATTCATTGAGTTTGAAACCTATCGTAACTTTGAGCTCCTTATTTTTTCCTGCAGCACTCCTGAAAATGTTGCACTCATTTCCTATTTTATAAACCTTCATTTGCTTTCCCCTTCCCAAGTGTGATGCTTTAGGTATGTTTTTGCTGAACTCCATCTCATTTGTTAGATTTGGAGTGAAGACTATTTTGCATTCCTATCCTGATTTCTGGAGTGCCTGAAAGCTCTCCCCTCCTTATTCCTCGCTGTCACCTGCAAATTTTGTAAGTGCATTCTCTCTTCCACCACGCGTATCATCCATACCAAGCACAAACCAGATATACAAGATTTTACAATATGATCCCATTTAAAACAACTGCTGTGTGTGAGATAACTGAGCATCTGCAGCTTTTTGTGTGTACTCCTTTAGATAACAATTCTTATTGCACTTAACCAGATAACATAGTCTCTAGCTTGTTCATAAGAATGTCACAAAAGGTCATGCCAGACCCCTTGCTAAAATTAAGGTGTGGCCTATTGAATACTACAAATGTGAGTTATTTGCAAAAAGAAGGAAATCAATCTGACTTGGTGTGATTTGGATTTACTTTTTAACACTTATCTTCCAAGTGCTCGTAAGTGCATTGTATACTGAGTTGTTGGAGTCTTTTTTTGGGTGTCAAAGGCAGGCTGACTGCACTATGATTCATTTCCGCCTTCTAATACACTAGTATTATATTTATTTATTGTATTACACTGATTTCCCTCTTCTCCCTTACGTCCACCCTGTACATACTCCCAGGCAACTGTTAATGGCTCAGACATTACTATAACGACTTTCTTCAGTACTTTTGGGTGAATGTGATTGGACCTTGAATATAATTGATTTAGATAAGCATTTCTAACAGTTCCCTCTCTGCTCTGGCCTGCCACCTTTTTTTTTTTTTTTTTTTNTTTTTTTTATTAGTTATTGGCCACTAACTAACTTCTTTAGCGACAACTGCACAACTATAAAGGGATTTACTATTTTGGCCTCTTTTGCGCTGCCTGTTATTTGCTCTCCCTCTTATATAGTTGTATTTCTTTTGTCACCTTATGTTCTGCCAATGTTTTCTGGTTGTTTTTATGCCTCCTGCTATTAGTAACTCCTTGTGTGCCCAAACCTTTTGCTTTATCATTCCATATTATATAGTCAGCTGTCCCGATTTCCAGGTTTTCTGCGAGGCTTTGATTTCCAGATGCCTAAAGAACGCCTCAGAGTACCACATCAGTCTGTAATTGTGCTTTCTGTTTCCTTTGTACCTGAACAGCTTGTTGTAGAATCTTTAATATGATTTTTTTTTTCAGTATCTGCCAGTGGTCCCTTACTCTTTTATCCCTTCAATTACACTCTACGCCAGCTTATGAATTTTTAGAAACCTGTTTTTTTCTGTAGTTCATCCTTAATAGGTGAGGTTTTTTTTCCTTAAAGCAGCAGCCTGACATTTCATGCTTGCTTTCACCCAGGCCACCTTCCACCTGTAGATTCTCAAGAACCCCCTCATTATTAGCCGAATCAAATCCAGTTTAGCTGTGTCCCCAGATATAATCCCTTCTCAACCCCCGACCTTCTGATGAAAAAATCTGCCCTGTGTATATTCCAAGACCCAGCTGCCTGTGTCCTTCTCTACTGCTCTTCAGGAGATATTATGCTATTTGATATGTCTTGTAAGAGCAAAGATAACAACATCTCTATGAGTTGCTCAAGAAAAAGAGACTTGTTTTTTTATTCTTTCTCATGATTTAGTTTTTTTTCTGAAAGATCTCCAACAAGACATTCATCTTGTTTTTTTTCTTTCCTCGTTTTCACCCAAAGTCAATCAAGACGCCAGCTTCTTAGATTTTCCCTCAAGTGGAAAGCAAGTACACATGTCTGAATGCCTTGTCCTGTCTCTTCTTCTGGGAAGAACTGTATATGTTTCCCTACTCCAAGTTCCCGATTCGTTTCACCAGGGCTTCATGGCACCTATTATGTCATGGTTTTGTGCATATGAAGACTTTGAGGATTCGTGTTTATTCAATATGTTGCTGGTGTTTGCATATAGCATTTTTTGTGGATATTCAGCTGTTTGCCCTGTTACTCTGTGGTCTTTCTTGATGCTTTTTGCTAACGGTTTCCCTATGCAGCCTGTTAACAAAGTACTAATTACTGCCAAGCAAAGGATATAGTGGTGGCTTTGTGATGTAGATACTGGTCAGCCAGGAACTTGACTGAGACTCCAAAATTACTGTAATTCCCACCTATCTCTGGACAGACTCCAGACAGTAACAGCTTTCAGTCTCTGCCAACCTGGTTTGGAGCAGTTTTCCTGTGTGTGATTTTGCATGTCCATCAGCCAAATCAGAGCAGCAGTGCAAAAATCTAGTACTTAGAGTGTGTTTGATACCCGTGGGAGCTGTCTGGGTCAGCAAACCAATGACTAGTTTATAACAGATTAGGAAAAAGGGGGGAAAAAAAGGATAGAAATAATATGGCCAGCATTTTAGTTACAAATAGAATTGTGATTAAATGCTAATTACCAGAGTAAATCAGTAAGATTTTTTTTTTTTTTGCATAAGTGCTCCCTGACAGTATTAATAAAGATTAAAGCTGAGTTGGTGTCGCCGGTATAAAACATGAGAAGGAGCTGCAGCCACTCCTGACGTGTGACATGGTTCTCAATGAAGCGTCACATTGTTGGTTTTACAGAGCAGGCGATGTGCAGCCTGGGTGGGAAATCACAGCTGGAGAAGCTGCCACTGAGATGTCTTTCACTTCCACCAGATGTAAGTCCTCAACCAGAGAGCAACGCCAAGAGACCGAAACGACGACGACCCATGACAGAGCATTAACAACAGATCCCTTATAGCCTTGCCACGTACAGATTTATATATACAAATAGCTTTTCTTTGTATATCCTAGACACGCTTCTCTTTATTATGTAATTCAGCATAATTATAATTAATACACTAGAATTAATAAGATAATAACATAATTCGTATACCATAAGGAGGGAGATGATAAACTTCATCAGAAACACTGTTAGCTGGTACAAATGACAACCAGGCAACAAAACTGAAAATCCTATTTGTGGTTTGTGTGTTACTGTCTAACTGGATTTTTTAGATTTAACAGCTTCTCTGTTCCTGGTTATTGGGAATGTTTGTGCATTTTCGGATAAAGATAGATTCGCGCTCACCTACTGCTTTATAGATATTGCAAAGAGATGAGTAGGGAACTCTCTCTGGACCAGGCAACTAGAATGTTTTTAAGTGTATTTTCAGAAGATAAATAAATAAGAAGTTTTATTTGTTTATATTTCACACAGCTAGTCAGTCATCATCATGCACAAAATACCATTACAAACCATGATCAGCAATAATCCAAAAGGTTTAAGAGAAAAGCCAGTATAAGCACTCCTTGTTTAACAAATCACTCCCACTAAAACCCCCTTCTCAGAAAACTCAAGTCTATAAAAAACCCTTACAAAAATCTTGGGATCCAGTGCAGCAAAGCAAAGCAATAGTCACGAGATCTTACAAAGAATGACCTGTCCTAAGCCGACAGCCAGGCACATCTAGAAACCATTCGCTTCTGAATCCCAGCTTATGTCAGCACAGGGACTAGTTTTTGAGATACTTGTGGCAAGGCCAAAATCATAAAATACCTCATATCCAAGCCTTGAACTGCACTTGGAGAGAAGTGGGAAACTAGCACTGTTTACAGAGCCGTGTGTTCCTAGTGCACACAAATACCGACTGCTAAAAATTTATAACTTGTGCTTTAAATGGACAGATAGACGTCTGAAACATCTGTGAAGCCCTCTGAACCAGCTGATCTACCCCAGAGACTGGACAACTTTGTACAGGATGCAAGATAATGTCAAAAGTGAGATTAGGGTTCTGACTAAATGCATTATTATTATTCATTCAGAATATTTCTGATCAGAAATACAAATTGTACTTTGTGGACAAACCAAATCTTTTTGATTTTTAGGTTTGTTTTTCATTTTATTTCTTCACAAGGCATCTTACTTCCTCCTTCAGGTTTTATTGGTGCTATCTTTAAAAAAATTCTAAGCCAAGTTTTTTAATTAAATTACATTTTAAGTATAAATATCAGAAATTTTAAAATAAAATGGTGTTTGATGGGAATGGTTGGACTCGGTGATCCGGTGGGTCTCTTCCAACCTGGTGATTCTATGATTCTATGATACACGCTTCTAGTGAACGCACAAAATAAGTCTTTCCCCACCTCCTCCAGCATCTTATTCAAGCTAATGTCTAATTAGAACTGAGAACTCTGTGTGCTTTTTGCTGCTGCTATGACAATTCCTAAAAGCATTTAGTGGACATCAATTGTGTGTGTGGCAGCTTTCAGCTACTGAAGGAGAAGAGGGGGACAACACCAGCTCTGTTTTATTATTGCACAGTACAGATAATGATACACTAACTGTATAAAGAGGAGCTTTGTAATTATTGGCTCAAGAGTTCTAGTGGTTACTTTACATTTAACCCACATATCAATTTGGTGTCTGCTGGCACAGCGCGGCCATATGGAGGGCAGAAAGCCTTGCCGCTCACCACAGGAGAACATAATCTGGAGAGCGGAGGCATTTTCATTTGTTGAAGAAAGTTCCACCCATTCTGGTCATTCTGCCACGTCATAAGCTGCAGGAAAATCACACAAATCTTCAAAGGGACTTTACAAGACTTCAGTCAGGGACTGTCTTTTGTGCAGCCCTTGACTGCACAGTTGATGGTTGAGAACAACAAGTAATAGTTGCATATCCGTCACCAACATATTTTGTCGCGTAACCATTATACTAAATATTGACGAAGCGGTGTTGAAAGGCACACAAACTATTTCCCTGCTGTGAAAAATGTTAATGAGATGAATCATTGCCTGATGAAGATGTGCAAGGGAAACTATGGAGATCTATTGAAAATCAGAAGCCATGGGGGTTATCTGTAATTCCATTTTTTTTATCTTCTAATTTTTGGAGACCAAAGTTTAAAAATGTTTTAAAAAGGATACATATGTATATATATAGGGAGAGATATGCACCTTTCTNTCTGAGCGGAGACTGAAAAGAAGATAAAAAAAATTGGTTTGAAACGAAACTCTCAGCTGTCTCACCGGTCTTGTAGTACATTATAGCATAAACAGCGAGGGAACTTAAACATATGGAAGGGGGGAATTTTGTTTGCATTGCCTAAACAAATATTTTTTTTAGTAGTATAAAAATAGGTGGAATGGGAAGATAGGCAGGACCGATGTAAAAGAAAAGCGTGTTGTGCCCAATTCGCCGGAGAGATTGTTAAAGAACATTTTATCATAATGAAAATATTACCCTTGGAATGCCAGCGAGATCAATGTCAATTTAAGCTGACTGTCCCTTTTACTTCTAGTCACAAAAGTTAGACTTGTCTTAGAGCTATTGCACCTAGCTCTTTTTTTTTTTTTTAATTTCAGAAAATGATCTTTTTCATTCACGAATCAATAGCTCTTTGCTAATCCCGACTGCTCCTTGCTCTTCTCCATTGGCTCTTGCTAATGGCTCGTGCTAAGGGCCAGAGGAAGTGTCCTACTGCATCGGGCTGACAAAGCAAGGAGGAAAAGCAGACCACATTTCTGTGAGGTGCAAATGAAGCACTTTCCCCACTGCTGTCCTGCAACATAGGAAATATTATTCCAGCTGAGACAAGCTGCTCTTGATGAGGACCCCTGTGTGCTTCAGAACTTTGACAGGCTATTCCTAAACTCCTAAAATTAACAGACTGATCCGGTAGGATCTAGAAAGTAACACTTTTCACACAGGACTCCAGGCAATCGGTTTTAAAAGGAAACATTTATAAAGTTTTCCTCTTTCTTTTAATGAAATTAACAGAAATCTTCCTGTGGATTTCAATGAGGGAAAAAAAAATCCTTTACTCAGACAATTTATTTGAAAGCAGATGAGTGGGGCATATACGGATATAAATAAATATACGTAAAAATACATAAAGCCAGTCAGGGTTACACGATCAACTTAAATACGAATGCATAATCCAGCCGCATCAGGCAAGCCCATTTAGTTGCATCTGTGCCATCCCATCCAAAGGCTGAAAATTTGTTGTGTGTCTGCCTACTGCCTGTAGGTTATAGTGCTAATGAGCCTATCTTGTCTCCTCTGAACAATCTGTGCTGGAGTTGGAATATATTTCCTGTGGCTCATGAGAAGAACTGGCAAGCAAACAAGGCTGATAGATGTAGTTCAGACTTGTGAGGATTTCCTGCTAAGATTGTTTTTTCCCTGCTCAACCAATTATGAAAGTAATGGTAGATAGGAATATCCATTTCCCTTTGTTTGCAATTGCAAACGTTTGGCGTTCGCTGATGTTTCCTGGTGGTGTAGAAAGCCAGAGAAGTAATGAGTTGCTGTAATAGTTCGGCCCGAAGATTCTTTTTGTGGGCGCAGTGGATGGTGATTTGAATGACTTGTCCTGCAAGGTGAAATCCATAAATCAGACCAGAGCAGGGGTGAAAGTCTAAGTGATTGTTAATGTTCTGAATGATGCCAAACTTCATTTCATTTATTCAAGATTCAGACAGGACAAAGATACTTACTCTTCTTTAGAACAAAGAGTTAGTGGAAGTAGCAACTTTTGAACCGTATTCTTCAGAAATTCCTAGGGGGTGTGATAAGTGCAATTCTTCTCACAAGACTGTTATGAAAAGTCATGGTGTTCTGGAGGAGGTACAGATGGCCTCTGAAGGCTGGTTGTACGATGCTTATTTCAGTGGGATTCCAAGTCATCATACCCAGCCTGTTACCTCTGAGACACAAGCTGATGTTTTAAATATGATCATGGAGCTCAGTGCCTTCTGGAGTAGTCAGGCTGCACCCTGGGCGAATATAAAGGCTGCTGAGTTCGGCACAGTGACAGCCTCCGAGAGAGCTAGAACTGGAATGATGCTGAAAATGACCACAGCTCCAGGATTCATCAGGAAGCGTAGCACCTCTCCAATCCCTGAGGTAACTGAAGCCATTCTGCTAATTCCTAATCAAATGCCCTTGTGTTATAGGGCTGTTTGATAATTTGCGATGTATGTGTTTAAGGTGTCCAAGGAAATGGTTTTTGTTTTTGTTTTTTTTTCCTGTCAGGTATTCAGTTTATTTTCCTTGAATAACCATGTATTTCCCAAATCCATGCTTTGATGTGGACAGTAGAAATGAAATAAACGTGGCAGAGGGATTCTGATTTTTACCAAATAAGCATTCACTGAATATTTCTAAGTCAAACATAACTTTTAAAAATATTCACCAATAGTCACTACTACCCAAGACTTTATACTTTGGGCACTTAGCAAGTAAGTTTCAATTCGTATTTGGTTCTTATTATAGTTATTTGCCTTACTGATGCATTGTTGCAGCCTGAAGACAGCTAAGTGCCTTTTTAGGATAGGTTTGAATTCAGTGAGACCACTTACATAAGTAGCTGTTCACCAATGCGAGCAATATGACCCTCGGTTTCCATTTCTAGGACACATCACTCAAGACAGTTGGGCCTGTTACGTCAATGACCTCTTGCTTGCTACATCTCAGCCCCTGCAGAATCTGCCGATGAACTCCAGCACAATCCAAATTAAAGTTATTATAAACTGATTAAATTACGGCTTGTGGTAGATGGCACAGAACTTGGCTGTTTATTTATCTCTGGTTGATTTTCTCATATCAGGGATTTCTACTGCCCTAAAAACTAAGTTCCTTCAAGTCTTTGTCCTAGATACCATCATGTCACCTTAGTAGGACTCTATAGGACCCTTTCTAAATGCCACTCCAATAATTCTCACTTGCATAAATTTTTCTCAAAGACTCCAAAGTAAAGCTGGTTGGGAATTTTCCCACAATGTATTTGTTTGCATCCCAAAGTGCTGACTTGCTAAAACGGAACCTTTTTGTGGGAAAGTATTTGTTCCAGTAAGAGCTCTTCTCAGATTCAGAAGTGAATTTCTGGAGGGGGAAAAAAAAAAGTGAAAGACAAACTTTCCCTTCTTCTCCTCAAAATAGACGGCTGCTCAGTGCTCAGTCATCCCCTGGGGGATTTGGGTAAGAGAGGTTCAACCCCCAGAGAGATTCAGCGTGGGGTTAACCTCTCTCTGGGCCAGCTATGCAAAGCTGAATGTCTACAAAGTAAAAGGGAGTATTCTCACTGGGTTCTATCTTTTCTTCCTGTTTGGGCATTTTTTCAGGAAGGTCCTAATTTCATCATACTGCAAAACAAAAACCAAATTTTGAAATTTCTATTGTTTTTGAAAATACAAATGTTTTGCGGATACTCTTACACTAACCCAGCAGCGATTGCCTTGCAAATACATTCCTGTCTTCTTAAAAATGCAGATTACAGAGTTCCTCCACTTGGGATCATGAAGCCCTTCTGAATCTTTGTGGGCTTTCAGGAGACATTTAGGCTTTGACTGCAAATTTCTAAACTGTGAGATGTTATAAGCAAACTTGCATTAGTTACTTAACTAATGGAGTTGTTCATGCGCTTGATGCCAGCACATTTGATAAAGTTTTGTTCAAGTCAGTAGGAAGATTTCCACTGGACTTAAATCAAAGTTTGTTGCATTATGTCCTTGTATCTTGAATTTTTATTTGACATTTGATCTTGTCTTATTTTGTGATGTTAAGATTCTAGCAAAATTGTATTTATATCAATCACTTATCTCTAAAATTACAGAAAGAGGTATCAACTTTATCTGCTTTTTGGAGAGACAATGCAAAGTCAGGAAGCCTGGATTCTTTTCTTTGACTTATGACTAACTTGCTTAGACTATCATTATTTATTAACTTCAGGAATTAATTTTCTGATTCTAAGATGCAAGGAAATGTAATCACTAGGAAATTCAACATTTTGGTAAAATACCACATTACAGAGCTCATAACTTTAATGTACTCAACGACAGTTTCACAATTAGGACAGTATATTGCAGTTTTAATGCATATTTATTACAGCAATGAAGTGCAGAATTACACAGATACAGCACAAAATATATTTAATCAAGAGCGATATCAGATAATAACAAATTAAAAATGAGAATGACGTGCCACTGGGTGTTTGTGCACAATTTTAATTTTGTCAATAAGTAAAGCTACGAATTGTCATAATATAAATAGTTTACATTCATTTTTAAGTGGTCTATAATATTGATTGATGTTTATGACTGAGTCTTTACTTATTGTATGAATACCATAAAAGCCCTCCCACTAATGAGATAATTAATTTTCCATTCTTCACAACTCCAGCCTCATATTAGATTTAAATACTAATTCTTATAATGTACTAATCGTTTCAAAATGGAAAATAAACAACAACAAAGCAAAGAAACAATCTGCTGTCTCATACAGCTGGCAGAGGAGGAGCCTTGGAAAATAGGAGTCTTCTGTTCAGAAAAACAAATTCTATCATAAACCTCTCCCACCTTTTAAGTTAAGGCAAACATTCTGTTAAATGAAACATGAAATTCTTCCTTACTTCACAAAAAAGCCACGGCTTGGTCCTCTCTGTCGTGTGTTTTTGCCTTGTCCTGCACACTTTCTTCAAACTTTTTAGTTGGGAGCATGCTTAAAGCAAAACACAGCCCTAATTATTACATTATAATTTAAATTGGAATGATACATTTATTCCTGTTTATCATATTTATACTGTGAATATTTATAAATAAGATTATATCATAGGATCTTTAATGTATTTTGCATTCCACATTTTAACACTGCTATTTTTTAAACTCTACCTGAAATATACTAGGATGTATCGCATGCCATGAGTTACGCTTTCAAGGGTGCTAAGCATATAGGATCCTAGCAACCGTTAATACTAAGTATTGCTACCATTCCTTTTGCATTTGATTTCCAACTAAACTTTTGAAAAATGTTGAAATTAACAGTTTTCTATAAGGAAAAAATCTCTCCATGCTCGGGAACAACGAATACTTTTTCAGAACAGTGAAACATATAAGCATGCTGGAAATCAGTGGTCAGTGACTAAAAAAAAAAAAAATCAACTGACTTTCAAGAAATTCCAATAAGCGTCTGTAGGTAGGAGTATTTTACATTTTTGGAAGCCTTCTACATGAGTCATGTCCTAAACCGGAGTTGTAGCTGAAAGAAGACGTTATGGCTCCAGCCTTGCATGCCTCCCCAGCCACGACTGCCAAATCAAAGTCTCCAACTAATAATGTGAATGACGAAATAATAAGTGTCTCTGTCTTTTTATTGAACATGAGTGTGTCGTCGTCCCCCCCCGCCGTGCATGTTATTCAGCACAAAGCATTGTAACATCCACAAACACAGTACTCAGTCCTCTGCTTATTGCCTACATCTGTACTCACTGGTGCAGTGAGAATTTTTTGGTAGATGAGAAATACCCTCTGACAAAAACAGATGATAAAATTATTAAGTAAAGATAAAGCCATATCAAGCCTCTCCAGAGCTGTGAAACAACAGTGAGCTTACGCTAATCTTGACTCCGAGCCTTAGAATGCAGTGGTTTCATATGTCACTTGGAGAAGCACTTTTGCTAAATTTTAAGGCATGATGCAACGGTTTAAGAAGCGGATAATGTACCATGAAGAACACTCTGGCTGCAATCCCAGGTCCATTAAAACCAACGGGAGTTTTTACTCTGGTTTTCTGTCATACATTCATTTTTCTCCTCCCTCATGCTTTTCAATTACACTCAGTTTATGACACTCATCAATACACGCCGCTGTATCGGAGTTCGTTAAAGCACTGCATTTTTCATTACATAAATATAACCCAACGCTGCCCAAATGATAGAAGATTATTTTTTTATTTTCAAAACCAAAACTTATTAATTTTTCCTTACAACTGTTGTTTGATAGGCATGTGATGGGTAAAGGGAAGAGGGTGTTTATTAAGCTCTAAAAAAATTGATTGTATGCCCGAGGCGTAATTTTTTGTGTATGTCACCTGCAATGCGTGACATTCTGTTGGATGTGACTTTAAAGTAACTGTGTGCCCTGCTGTAAGTTAAACACTTGAACATAAACACCTACATTAAATCTGAAACAGACAATAAAATAAGAAAACACATTTCCATTTTCTGACTGACCCCAATCTCTGAATGAGGACCCCAGTGTGTTACATTAGCAGGCTGGGCTCAATTACACTGCTGCATGCTCTGCTCAATCTACTGAAATATTGATTTTATTTTTTTTTTTAACAGAGCATATGCACTGTAAAGTCAATATTCCCGTGCACACAGCACAGCTGAGGCCAATTCCATGGCCTAGCAGAGGGATTGGGGCTGGACATGGGGCGAGTAGGGACAGACAGGGAACGGGAAAATGAGAAAGAATATCACACATGGCAAACCTCACAAAACAGAATAGAGGTGAAGACTAAACGGCACAGGCAGAGAAAGGTGTGGGGGGGGAACATGCTTTGTAAGCACAACAGGGAAGATTTGCCATTTCTGGTTCTGCAGACAAAGAAGCGGAGGCAAAATTTTAAGTATTCAAAGGTAAGAGATTCTTCTGAGGTTCTCCTTGCCCAAACAGCACATTTTAAAGTTGGATGGTTTAAATTAAAAAGAAGGAAACAAAACAAATTAATGATATGAGCTTTTATATATATATATATATATAAAATATATATAAAATATTTCAAAGCATTTTTCAGTTTATTTCCCTGTCAGGGACTGAAATGACAGGCACACATTTGCATTAACAGGTATCACAGTGATCCTGCAGCGAAAAGGACCACGTGAGCACCCGAGTCCCTTGGCGTGGTGATGGGCCAGCACCTCCTCACGCCAACGCTGTCGCGCTGGGATGGACGGACGGCTCCTCTGGGACTGCTCCAGCCCCTTTGGAACCACGGCACTTCCACAGCTGAGGCCTAAAGGACCACAAATTTTAAACCTGGATCAGTTCTTCAAATCCATAACCACATTCGTTCTGTAATCCTGGATTGGTTCTTTGAATCGATAACCACGTTGGTTCCATAACCCTGGATTGGCTCTTTGGAATGATAACCATGTTAGTCCTGTACTCCTGGATCAGTTCTTTGAACAGATAACCACGTTAGTTCCGTCCGAGCCTAGCGAACAAGCTGATCAATGAGATGAAGTTTAATTTTAAGGACAAACTGCCCGGGGAGGGGGTTGAGTCACCTTCCCTGGAGGGATTTAAGGGACAAGTGGATGAGATGCTGAGGGACGTGGTTTAGTGATTGATGGGAACGGTTGGACTCGATGATCCGGTGGGTCTTTTCCAACCTGGTGATTCTATGACTTTAATTCATAGAATCATAGAGTCAGGTCCAGCCTAAACCTCCCCTGGCGGAGCTTGAGGCCATTCCTGTCCCCTGCCACTTGAGAGAAGAGCCCAGCTCCCTCCTCTCCACAACCTCCCCTCAATTCAGCGTAAGAAAGCAAATCGATTGCGGGAATTATTATTTTCAAGTCTTTATTTAGGCGGGTTTGAGATCCACGTCGAAGGAGCAAAGCCCTGACACCTTCCCAAGAGAGAAGAGCACAACTCCCTCTCCCTCTCTCTCCAGGCGGCAGCTCCCTCTGCTTTCCTTTCCGGGAGAGCGAACACCCTTGAAGCAGGAGCCTCTCTCTCCAGGCCCTTCCCACCCGAGGCAGGCGCTTAGGCGAGCGGCGGCGGCTGCGAGGGGCGCCCCCTGAGCCCCCCCCGTCCCCCCTTCTCCGGGCCCTCCGAGCCCCTCGGGCCCC
>WAAB01000857.1:45448-79479 GCA_013389865.1 Piaya cayana
CAGCTTGCCCCAACCTCTGCCCCTCAGCCCTGCCCCTGCCCTCCAACCTTGCCCTGCCCCTGCCCCCCAACCTGCCCCTGCCCTGCAGCTGTGGAATAAACTCTGTGCTGGCCTCCCGCTATGAAGTTTTGTTGGTTTGGTTTTTTGGTTTCTTTTTTCTTTTCCAGGGTAAAAATAATGCAACATCTGGGTTATCTGAGGGTTCTGAGGCTGGCCTGGCTGGCAGGGTAAATGTGGAACTAGCTGGTCTTCGGTGTAGCTGAATCAGTGGTGGGTACGTGAACATGGAAACAGAATAGTTTGGGTTGGAAGGGACCTTAAAGATCCTGTTCCAAGTCCCCCTGCGATGGGCAAGGACACATCCCCACTGCTCCTAATTGTACTTTGAGTGTGCAATGAGCAGTAGCTTAACTAGGATCTGTAGCTGGATAAAACTTTCAGCTCTTAGCAAGAAATTGGATGTAGAGCTGTATTGTAATGCAGTGTGTTAAATTTGCTAACTCAATCTTTAGGCCTTGCCTTGTGATGCTGAGCTTTTTGTTTTTTCCTCCTTAGGAACCTCAGGCTTCTCAACTTCTGTTGAGTGGTAGCTGCAAGCTTAAAATCAAGCCTCAGCATCTCCAAAAACCACGCGGTTTGTTGTAAGTTAGTACTGCAATACTTCATCGTCGCTTTTGTGGAGGAGAGGCTTTGGAAAGATAACACCTGTATTTAGTGGTGCACTTGCAAGATTTTCTAATATAACTTCATTTGACACCTGCTCTGTATGGAATGTGGACAATGGCTCAAAGGGGCGAGAAAGGAGGGGTCAAACTCAACTTCTTTTTTCAGTTTAAGTTGGAATTTGGCAACTGTACAACAGCCGGCCTGTTTCTCTTCAGAAATTTTGCAGAGTTTCTTGATGTATAAACTCAACTGCGGAGTTTTTGTGAGGTGGACATAATCAGTTGATGAGCTCTCGTCGTGATGATAGTAATACGAAAACCAGGAATTTTTAGAAGTGGCGTGAAGATCAGTATCTCCTGTAGAGTTTGTTAGCAAGTAAATCGCAGCAGCTACACTGGATGGCAGATGTGCTACTTTTATATTTATATAGACACATGGGTCTGTGTATACGCATGTATGTTAGAATTCTCACATTCTGTTAGCTTTTTGTAGCTAATGATCCCCTTTGGGCTCACTGGAAACCTAAATCAACTTTCCCTTTCTGCAAATCCGAGTGTGAAGGTACAGGGAGATTATACAGCTCATGGAATTGGGCTGGAAAATGAAATGCTGTTCTAAGTACACGCTTTTTTAGCTCAAACGGTTTAATCAAAGGGTAGGTAAAGTGAGGAGCACTTACTGTATGGCAGCCCACGTGACCAGCTGGGGCTATATTTGGATACTGGAGGTTTAAGGAATCCTTTTTGCTAACCATTTTTGGCCAATTGCCTGCTGCTTTACGTTGTGCAGCGTGACGTCTGCTAAAAAGGACTTAGAAATCTGGTGTGTGCGACTGTTTAATCAGTGTAGTTACAGGGAAACACCTTGTGCTGTCAGGGCTAAAGTCCCACTGTATTTAGTTTAGGGGTGGTTCCTGCCTAGCAGGATGTGCAATGCAAATGGCAGTTTCCATTTTTTGTACTAAAAAGCCTTTTTTTGGGGGAAAGGGGCCGCAGTGGATCCTATAAAGGCTTCTTAGAAACTCCCATTTGGTGGTTAAAACTATATAGATCCTTACAGTTCTGGAAACCCACAGACCGAAGCATACGCCTACTCTTTCAGGGTAAGCATAGCATGTTTGGATCTCAGCTTATTTCAGTATAAATTCAGCTCAGAATAGGGGAGTGGGATCTTGAACTCTCTTGCACTATACTGGATGTGCTGGGACATTGAAAACCTAGGTCCAGCTGCATTGGGAACGAAGAGTTTGTCCACTTTTCTCTCAGCGCGTTTCACCCAGAGCCAATATTCCACCAGCTTTAGTTCCCTGGTGATCGAGCTGATCAGCTGTGAAGGTGAGTGACACTTGGCCTCCTGGTGGCCCTGGTTTGTCCTTGGCACACATCTGCAGCACGTTGTACCTCCTGTCCTACGAGTAGTACTTGAATAGCGACCTTTTGTGACACTTCTGCTTTGATACAGGAAATCCTGTGACCTTCAGGTGGAACTAGAAGAGCACTCAGTGCTTCTGATTTTATGGTTTATTCTCGCACTGAAATGTACATGATATGATAGTCCCCTGCCATTTGAACTTTTTCACTCCATGGAAGTACGAGACTTGAAAGCAAGTGAGGTGTGTAGCAGCGCGTGGGGCCTTGAATGGGAGATGAGTAGTTTTGTCTAAGCTTTTAAGAGTAGTGTTTGATTAAGAACAGGCAGGAATCAGAAACGGAAAAAGAACTGGTAATGCTATTTAAAATAAAATCTGAATGCAAAACTGTTTGCTCCATTGTTACAACTTGCTTTCCAATGAATTCTTGGCATCTGCATCTCTGTTGGGCAGTACATTGCTGGAGATGTACCCTCAACTGCTGCTTTGTTTTTCAGTGCTTTTTGACGCTCTAGAGTGTCAATTCCAATTACAGCCCTTTCCTTGTTGGAAGAATGGCAAATGAGCATGCTGAGTAAATGACACAAATTTCCGAAAAAGCGCAGGTCTGTTATTTGAAGGGGCAGAGACAAAGGAAATTACAACCACCTATTTATTGTTCTGCAAGCTGGGGAACAGGGAAGGAATTTGCTGTCAAGTACTCAGAAGGCTGAGTCTGAATGCATCCGAGTGTGGCCCAGCCTCCCTCTGTGTGTTGTTCCAGCTGTATGTACAGGCTTGAAGTCTGTACATAGGTGCTGGGATTTGAATCCAGAATTTAACAGCTTTCAAGCTTCTAAAATATCTCTTTTTATCTTTTGTGGTTTTGGTTTTTCCAAGTCAGGATCTCCTTACAATCCAAAGAATTAGTTGTCTTACATTGCTGGGAGCAGTGACGAGACAGTGTGCATATTAAATGGCAAACTCTTTAGTTAGCTGCGTGATGGGAGAATAATTAATAGCACAGGGAGTGTAGAGTAAAGGAAAGCTGCTCAGCCTGTAGCTGGTTAATCTCAGGATGCCACTGGACCTGATAATGTTGAGGAGTGTGCTTAAAGATGTAACTCTTGTACCTATGATCTAAAAACGCTGTCAAAAGATGAAAAGGATGAATTTTTCATGTGTGTTTTTATGGACCTGGCTTGTTCTGTTTTACTAGGAACAGAAGTAGATTTGCTGACTTCTAGCAACTGTATGATAAACAATTTATAAATAGACCGTAGAGTCCGATGAAATACAAATAAAGTATTGGAAGTCATGAGCTGACTCAAAAGAACTCTGGGATATTTGTCTTCTGCCTGGGCAGCTGTGTTCAAGAAGCTTCTCAGAATCCACATAGACTGAAAGGCCCTGAAAGCCCACCAAAAGCAGTGAGTTCTGGAGCCTCATTTGTTGAACTTGCAGTGGTAGCGAAGGTCTTTCCTCTAAATCTTGGGACAGCAAAGTAGAAATACTAAGTAGAAACACTTTGCAGAATACCTGAGTTACCAATGCGAGGCCACTCGTGCCTGCCGGCTGCAGAGTGGGAAGCAGGCTTGTGGCCGTTGTCACTGTGTGGTGAAGGATTTGCCTTGTAGTTGGAGCCAGAGGAGGCAAACCTGCTCCTGATAGAAGCAAGACGTTGAGGTGAGAGTGAACGGAAACTGGAACTGCTAAACAATCCCAAGTTTATTTTCTATTTTATTCTGGGAGGAATGTGGAAGTTACAAAAACTTGGCAAATGCCGTTGAAATAAGGCTATTTTCTGAGCCTCTCTATTACATGAAACAAGAAGTCAACAACATGTCAGTTGGGCTTACTGTACTCTTGAAATAACCTTTGTTATGACCAGGTTTTGTTTTCTGGAATGCTGGTGCTAATGCTACTGAAAATAGCTTGGTGCAGTTGAACCTGTATTTAAGATATTAGAGGTACTGTGCTGAAACCTCATTCTAATTAACTGCAGAACAAGGAGCTGAAACTAGACTCCATATAGCCAACAGAAAAGTAATTACTTGCTGAATTATATGTAAACTTTCTTAAAAAAACCCCATCAATAGACTATTGATGATGACTGCTACATTGTTTAGGGATCATTGGTCTGTGGGACAATGCTGCCTTTTTGTGTAATGACAGTTTTCACCTTGTCTGGTGGTTCTTGCCACTGAAGTTTTGGAAACCGTGTTCTTGTACCAACATTGGGTTACAGAGTTCCTGTGAATGTTCTTCAACTACAGTAAAATGATGTATTGCTGCTTTTAATAAAACGAAGCCTCACTACTGGATGTTGATCTGCTTGTCTAGTGAAGTCTTTAATGTGTTTTGTAGTAACTTCTAGGAACATGATTAACAGTGCAAGAGACTCAAAGTAATGAGCAACAGCATATTGAAGTTGTGTGAGTAATCCTGTATAGGCAAGCCAGAACTGTTTAATGCTCTGCATTTTTGCTGCTGGGTGACTCAAAGTTAAATAAATTTATGTATAGGTAATAAGCTCAGTCGCAGTGAGTGCTGTGGCTTTTGCCATACTGATTCCCGGCTCCCACTAGCGTGTCCCAAAATTGTAACTGGCTGTAACAGTTGCTTCAGGTGCTGCTTCCTTGGAAGAGGCTGAGAAAGGATAGTCTTAGTTTGGGGAAATGTACAGAGCTTTCATCCTTTAGTTTCTTTGTTTACAAACTGAAATACAGGAGCTTCCAGCTGAACATCAGGAAACGGTTTTGCTGTGAGGATGACCTAACGCAGACACAGGTTGCCCAGAAATGCTGTGGAATCTCCATCCTTGAAGGTGTTCAAAAGCCATCTGCATGTGGTCCTGGACAACTTGCTGTCAGGTTGGTCCTGCTGGAGCAGAGTAGATGGACCAGGTGACCTCTGGAAGTCCTTTCTAACCTCAACCACTCTCTGTTATTCTTTTCCTAACTTTACACCCAGAAAATTATTATATCTTTTCTGTTGTGTTGTCCCCATCCCACAATTTCTTCTGTTGCTGCTTCTTGTCATGTGAATAATTCTTTGATTTGTGAAATGGGGGGAGAGAAAGATTACAGAAGACCATTATTAAGCAGAATAAACGTAAAGCACATAGTGATCTCCTTTGACTCAAGCATGTTAATTAGTGAGAGCTGAGGCTTGAGTATATAAAACAAAAGTTGAATCAGAACAGGAACGTTCTTGCTTTAACCTTCATAAGTACTAAAGTATAGAATTAAATGTTTGTTTAACGCAGAGGAATTGTCAGTTTTCCAGGTGACTTGAACTTTTACAAGTAATGGGATTTGCTCTTCAGTCATGGCTGGTTTTGAGAGAAAGCAACTGAAGCTCAGACATTTGTTTTTGCGTACGGCTTTCCCAGTGCAGTGATGGTAGAAGACTGACAAGATGTTCCTAGCATGAATGCAGCTCTTAACCAAACTGCACCAGTGCCAGTGAGACTTGTTCCTTGCTGTCTTTCCCATTCACCAGGGGAAATAAGCTGTGCTGAGGTGGAAAAGTCACAGCAAGGGATGGCAAATCACACTTTCCTGCAGGAGGAATGGACCTTGCTAGGGCAGAAGTGTGGATGAGGTGAGGATTTGCTTCAGCTGAAGGCTAAAGGAGCTGTTGGTGTTTTCCCCTCACCGAGTAGTGTCAGTTAGGCATGAAGGCTTAAAAAAAAATACAGAATATCTGCTTGACTGCTCTGCTGTCTTTTCAAGGTCAGTCATGTTTAGTCTCAAGGGACTTGCATTGCTATATCCCCCAGGGGGCCATTAGGGCAAGAAGATGATGGTGTAGAGCAAGCCTTGAAGAAAAGGTGCATTTTACCTATAACAGCAAATGTGAACTCTCGTAGTCCTTGTCTTGAAGAGTGAATATGCTGGAGAATATTTGCTTTGCTGCTGCAGCAAAACATACCACGCTCCTGCAGTTATGGCTTGAGGGACTGGGAGGAAGATGATGGAGACAGAGCCAGGGGGAGAAGTAGAAAGGGAGAGGAGCAGGCAGGGGCTGGTGGGTGGAAGAGGCCATGCAAGTTGCCTCGTGAATGTTGCAAGGAGCAACATCTTAGGTTCTGCTGTGAACTTTGATGTCCATGTGATCGTGATTTGGTAAGCGCTGTCTGAGATGTTAAATTTAAACCGCCAGACTGTACATTGACCAAACTAGCACAGGAGCTTTATGTATAATTACACCGTGTGGAAGGAGCCTGTGCCTCTTGAGATACTTAAGTAAGTACCTGAAAGATACTGTTCATAAAATACTATCGTTGCATAACACGGCCTTTCAATTTATGCAGTGCATCAATTTAAAAATAGAAGGGGACTTCAAATTCTGTATTCTTACAGCTTTTATCATACCGTATAAATCCATTAGTTCAAATATGGTTAACTAAGCTAAACCAACGAGGACCTGCAGTACTTAAGCAGTTGTTGGCAAACAAACAATAATTATGTTCTTTAGAGAGAAAGAGGAGACACCACAGAGCACTGCCAAGAAAGCAGAGCTGGGCTTAACCCTTGCACAGTAAACAATCAATACCAATAAGGTCCTTAAGAGGAAGGGAGGGCTCACATGTCCTCCGAGGTGAAAGTTTCAGACAACAGCACCATAAGTAACTGTTTGAGGAAATAAATGATGACAAATTTGATTTCCAACCTCATGCTTTCTCAGCCAGCCAAACCCAAGACAGAGCCGAAAAGCAGGGAACAGGACACGGAGATAAAGCTCAGTGGTCAAGCAGAGATGCCCTTACTCTGAATCACTCCTGGAAAAGAAGAGAAAGCTGGTAAAGCCTGCAGGAGGGTACTTATCTCATAAAAGGCTTTTTAAAAAATACTTTAAAATAACCTGTTAAATTTAATCTCCGTTGTGGGTACAAGCTGTTCTGTTGAAATATGAATTTTGTTGTTTCATTAAGTGCAATGCTTTCCATGTGGATTTGATTAAGCAGCAAGAATAAAAATACAATGAAAATGGAATCCTGCCTTTAAAAGTTTTCAATATTCAAATTGTGTGCTCTCATCTTAAAATTAAACATCCAGCTCTGGGTTACATTGTTGTTCAGTGTAGTTCACTTGTTTGAATCACATCGTTTAAACGTTGCTGTTAAATTTAGTTATAATTGGGATCAAGCAAACAAATGGGAAGATGTAAAGGCAAAGCTTAGTGGCTGCATGTCACTTAGTCATGAAGTTATTGAACCTGAAAAGAAATCTAATCAAACTTTGAACTACAAATAGATTTTATAGTCTCCAGACTGAAATTATTTCCCTGCACTAAGAATAAAAAACATTTGTGACATGAGTTGACATTGGATCATACTTTGGCAAGTTGATGCTATTTATTCTGCTTCAGAAACAGTTTTTCATGGGAGAAAGTTAAATTATATATGATTATCCAAATATATGCACATAAACACATATTTATATATGTATATAAAAAGTATAGCTTTAGATTTTGATGTTTATGGAGTTTTTTCAATTGCGTGGTATGCAGAAGGGACCTTTTTAATGTAGATTTTGCATAATCAAAAGCTAATTCAATGCAGACAGTACTACATATATTTTTATACATACTTTTTTAATGTAAGAGCTGATTACACCACATGCCACAGTGAAGTGATTGCATACATGGGAGGAGGGTTACCTGCATGCATAGAATGGAACCTCTGCTCAACTTGGGAATTCCTTGTGAACAACGAGCACTTGCAGCAAAAGATTCACCTGGTTCAGGAAAGTGTATTCCTTTTCCTCAAAGGGATAAAACCCCCTGAAGAAGAATTAAGGGAAGTGTTCACAAGCATAAGGAAACTTTTCATGATTTACATTGCTTAGAAAAAGTGAAATAGTTGGGAGGTAAGTTTTGGGCTGTGAATCACTGCAGAACTGGAGGAGGAGTGGATTTGTCATCTAGTTGGTGCAGTTGTTTTTCAGTTTTCATTTGTTTGCATTTTTAAAATTATGCAAATGTCTTCATCAAATAGGGAGCAAAAGCTAAATATGTAAGAACAAGCACATAAAGGACATGCTGTGGAGAAAGGCATGCAGCTAAACATTTTCCAGTGCTTGGAGTACCACAGTTTGGGAGGTGGGGTTAGGCTGTGATGCATCCAACATAACTGGTTTTGGATAGAGTATTTGTATGTCTGTTTGGCGAGTCCAGTGTACGAGTCCAGAGAAGAGCAACGAAGCTGGTGAAAGGGCTGGAGAACAGGACTTCTGAGGAATGGCTGAGAGAGCTGGGGGTGTTTATCCTGGAGAAGAGGAGGCTGAGGGGAGACCTCATTGCTCTCTACAACTACCTGAGGGGAGGTTGTGGAGAGGAGGGAGCTGGGTTCTTCTCCCAGGTGACAGGGCACAGGACGACAGGGAATGGCCTCAAGTTCCACCAGGGGAGGCTCAGGCTGGACATTAGGACAAAATTTTTTCATTAAAAGGGTAATTGGGACTGGAACAGGCTGCCCAGGGAGGGGGTTGATTCACCTTCCCTGGAGGTGTTTAAGGCACGAGTAGATGAGGTGCTGAGGGACATGGGTTAGTGTTTGATAGGAATGGTTGGACTCGATGATCCAATGGGTCTCTTCCAACCTGGTTATTCTATGACTCTATGATTCAATCTAGTAGCTTTTCTCTACTAGCTTTTCTCAGGGTAAGGACTATATCACTCTTGCATGAATTTCCTAAATGATGGAACTGGGGGAGAAAAGGAGATGAGCAGCTTTGGAAATAACTGCTATACACAAAGTAAAGGGTATTAGGGTTTTGTTCAACCAAAATAATTTGGTAGGAAGGTGTGGCGGATGGAGCACACAGGGAAGTGATACAAAGCTCCTGAGAACAGAGGATTATGTGAGGGAGTTTGTGTCTGACACGGCTGTTTGAACCATCAATTGCCAAGCAAGGCTGCGAAGGCGCCAAGTGTTTGTGGGATCCAGATCTTAATAAGGAATGTGAGGAGCTGAAGGCATTTGTTAACAAAGACACAGCTATGGCATGTGATGGTGGAAAGTACAAAATGCATCCTAGCTGGAGGTGCTGGGCACTTCTGTGTGCCAAAACCGACAAAATTGGAGCCTGGTGGTTTAGGTAGTAACAGGAGCAAAGGGCTGATATATTCAAACAGAAAAACAGCTTTGGCTTTAGTCCATAGGTGTGAAGAGTTTCATGCCTACTCATGAACCAATGTTACCTGGAACTCGGTGTAACTCATTCTTTGTGCTCATCCAAATGAACTGGAAAATGCTGCTTCTCAAATTGACAAATACACGGGACGTGGGTTGAACAAAGAGGGATTTAGTATTGCAAATTTACTCTCTAGAGCATGTAACAGAAGTGCTGTGGAGCAAAATCTGGATGTGCCTATCTGCTCTCTTTCAGACAGGAAAACCTACCCTTTTTTGGGGGGGAGGACAGTGTAGACAGTGAGCTGGGCTCTAGATCCTGAGCATGTTTTTCAAGAGGCAGTTGAGACTGCCAGTGACAGGATGCATTGGTAGAACATTGCTTGCTGATGGTGGAGTCTTTGGACATGTTGGGATTTCTTCCAAAGCCAATGATGACCATCCGACGACCATCCCCGTAGCACTATAGAGGAATACTTGAAGAGTGAGAAAAAGCATGTAGGGAGCGACAAACCTAAGAAGGGCTGGAAACCATTAATATTGACTTAAAATGAACAAATATAACTATTGCGCAAGCTGAAAATGCAAGCAAGTTTCTATGCCTGATCTGCGTCCAACCTCTTCCCTGATGACATGTATGGTCCATTGTGTATTGACGGTCATGCATAATCTTAAATGTTTATGTAGGCTCAAGATGAACACGACCCAGCCTTCTCCTGATAGAACTTGTTTGATGTTTGTATTGCTGCCTTTTACTGGAGTGCCAGACCTATTCCTGCAGTGGGCTTCCCTTTTAGAGGCATTACTACTCTCGCTTTGCTGAAATACTGATGTGCAATGTGCCTGCAGGAGCTATCTGTGAGTTTCTGGAGCTGGTGGCTGCCCAATGTCTATGCCTAGATAAAAGGCACCTTTGAAGGTATTTGAATTTGCACGACGAGCTGCAAAATTAGAATCATAGAATCACCACGTTGGAAGAGACCCACCGGATCATCGAGTCCAACCATTCCCTCCAATCTCTAAGCCATGCCCCTCAGCACCTCATCCACCCGCATCTTAAACACCTTCAGGGAAGCTAACTATTTTTTTTAAACATCACAAGTGAAGATGCAGCTATTACATTGTAGCCTAAACAAAGCTATTAAGGTTTCTGCTTTTCAGCAGTCATGGTCCCCATTCAGCAGGGCAGAAGTTTTAAATGTGATCCATTTTGATATAAACACCAAAGAAACACAAGAGAGAGGACCCCATAGGGGTTAAGATATTTACTAGATGGAAAAGAAAGGAATGGTAACAGGTAGCAGCCAAATGCAAAATGGCTGGGTTTGGCCTGCAGGGCTTTGGCAAGGGCAAATTTAAAAGGTTGGAAAGGCTCCCTGCTAAATAGTTGCAGTAACAAGGCAATCCTGAGCATGGCCCTGGGCAAGATCTGCACCCATAATCCTATCAGTTTATGGGTTTCTTTGTCATACTGTCCCTGATGAATAAATCCCTTGGCATGCCAGAGATGCTTATCACAGATCTCTCTCATAATTTTCTCTCATAAAATTATTTATAAGACAACAAAGCCAACATCCAGCTTTTCCTTTCACTTTGGCACCTTCAAAACTAAAAGGTGTCTGCAGTGTATCACAAGTTTTTAGTTACTGAAAACCAATCCTCCCTAAGTTTATTTAATTTCTTATTCTTAGGTTTAAATCAGTACAGCTCTGCCAAGAAAAGACTTATTGATAAGCTATGTTGTAAAGAGAAGATTGAAACCTGGCTGTCTTCCTCAGGGGGGACTACTAGGCTACAAATAGATTTTGAAGCATTACATAAGTCATTACTAACTGTAGTCTCACAAAAGAGGAACAATGAAATCTCAGATTCCCTGTGTGGATTTGAGCTGCGCAATCACGAAAGTTTCTTAATGGAGGAGACGCACAGAAGACAGGAACCAAAAAACCATAGATTAGGTCACTTGAAAATATAATGATCAGTTAGAAAGGTTTTGCTGACGTGGTATATGTTCATGTTCATAGTTATGGGGCTCCTTGCCCCCTCCCTTTTTTAAAAAAAATATTTCACGTTTTCTTAAAATCTAAGCTGTCTAGAAATTAGTAGCTGAGTTTCTGGGTTTAAAAATAAAACCGTAGCCCCATCATTTCAATTCTTTCATTTACATTTGAAGGCTACTAAACAAAAAAAAACCACAAAACCCCAAATACTTTCTATTAAAAAATAAATTATTTTTCACCTTTAAATATGGAACTCCTCAGCTTTAGTTATGTGTAGCATGAGCATTATCATCTGAGCTCATGCACTACAATATTTATAAGAGCAGAAGTGAAAGACATCAGGCACAGAGAACAATTTCCTTCCTCGGTGCTGGGAGGAATCTGGCTGCTTCTGTTCATTGCTAAAGATTGCACAGCAATACTCCACAATGAGAGATCCTGTGGCATTCTGACGATTAGTTTTGTATGATGTGTGAAGGCCAAGCCTGGAAAACCAGCATTCCTGTGCAATGCCAGTCAAATAGCTGACAAAACTGATCCCAGTGCAGAAGAAAACCACTTTTCAAATTGCTTTTGCTTCCAAGGCAGCTCAAACCAGAAAAAAAAACACCCCAAAACATTTTGAGTGAATAACATCACCATACCAAGCCCCTTGCTCACAGATCCAAACACTGTACACCTTCAAAAATTAGTTCTGCTCCAGCCCTGCAAATGCACAGCATCCCGTTCTGAGCTGATGTTCATCCTTAATGGGAGTAAGAGAGAAACAGTGGCAGATGTGTTTTCAAAACTGATCCAGAAAAATAAAATCATCTGCGAGAGTTCCACATACATGTAATGACACGATCCTACTTGGGAGAGGATTGGTTTATTTTTTAGCCCAAAGAAAATAACAGACTGATGAACTGAATATGCTCTTTGAAAAACAGAGGTGAATGGAGCTCAAAGCTCAGATGATGATGATGATGAAGATGATGATGATGATAATAATATCATCACTATCACCTAGAAGACTCTTAAGCAGTACTGGATGATAATAATAATATCATCACTATCACCTAGAAGACTCTTAAGCAGTACTGGATGATAATAATAATATCATCATTATCACCTAGAAGACTCCTAAGCAGTACGGTATTTCAGCAGACCAGCACTGCATATTCAATTTCTGACCCATACTTGCATGGTGGTAAGAACTGAAAGTTTCCTAACGCTCCAATAGAAATAACACCAGCAGTAAAGATAACAGTTATGATAATGAACTCAGTGAAAAAAAAGTGACCATCGTCCAACCCAGCAATCCTCGGCATTAAAGCCACTAATCCCTATCAATGTGGCTTTATTTTATGGTCAGCTGCCAATTTAAGTGAGCATTAAGCATTATTAATCTCATTACACAAATGATGAAATGTTATTTCTCCTCACGTTAATTGAGAGAAGGCACTTGATAAGGTGCTTCAGGGTTGCTTTTTTTTTTTTTTTTTTTTTTTTTTTTGTGGTGGTGAGGGAACTTAATTGCAGACATGACTTTATTACTGATGGCAAAGTGCTGTAGGACTTTCTGAATATCCCCAGCACAGCCTCTCAGGGGAGACCAGTATGAGGCTGGGACTCCTTCCACCAGCACTGGAAGAAACTGATAGAAGTCCTTCAGGAAGCTATAGCAAAAATATGTGAAACCTGTGGTTTGCCACTACTTCTGTGCATCTCACCCACCCCACAGGCTGGAAGTCAGGGTGTGTGTACCAGGCAGGAACAGTGCCTTGGTCCAGCTGGACAGGAGCATCACTAGGACAAGGACCAAAACTGATCTTCAGTACAGAAGCAGCTCCAAAGCCCATGATACTCATCAGGATCCAGCACCAAATGAGGGTACTGGATGCCAACCATTCAGCCATACCCACTTCAATTAGCTGCAGACACCAGCAGATTTCTCCTTCCCACACAGCCCTTAGCAAAACGCACTCCTGATATCAATAGCCCGAGTGGCAAGACATTCTTGAATTAATTTCCTTCTTTCAATGGCCTCTTGAGGGTTTCAAATATCTGAGGGGACTTTGACCTGTTGAATTACCTTCATAACACTCACTGTTCCCCACCTCAAAACCAATACAAATTACACTTTTTCATTTCTTCTACTGGGCTGCTTCTGTCTCAAAGAAAAGCGTTCTTCCCTCCAGTGAAGCGATCCTCCAAGTAATTCTAGCCACTTCACATTAAAAATAAAAGCTAGAGTAAATATGCAGCAAAACTGCAAAGCAGAGGGCTAAGAAGCAGCCTCCCGAAGCTGCAGAGAAAGACAATGTAGGAGCTAATGTTCTCCTTATCTGGAAATGTCAACACTTGATAGGAATCGTTTGAGGCACTTGAAGCTGGTTCCATTTTACAGAAGCTCAAATTAGCAACCCATCAAGTAGAAAGACTAAGCAAATGGCTGCTTTCCTTCTAGGCCCTCCAGCCTAATTTGTGGAGAAGATGCTTTGCTCCCTCAGGAGGTCAGACAGTGTATTTTCCAAGAAAACTCTAGAAATATGGAAAAAAAAAATGTCTCTGAGAAATCCTTCTGCAAGGCCGGTATTTTAACTGCATTCTCGCATATGCACGCTAGTGCTTTTCCTCCAGAGAGGAAAGCATTTAATCTAAAGATCAGCCCTTCAAGCACTGAAGACTTTTTCTATGGTATAAAAGAAGTGTGTTTGAATGAATTCCAAATTAAATTTCAAATAATCTACTTTGTATGTACCATTAAGCTAGGAAATGCCTAGATATGATTAATAAAGGGTGATATTTAACAGAAAGGAAGAATTTCCCAGAAGAAACATTAACTAACTATCGCCCTTTCTTTTCCGTGCAGTTTCTTAGCTGAAAACACTTGTTCGTGTCTGTACTTCCTATGACACGTTGTATTTAAGATTTTTATATTCTCCTGAAGAAGAGCTTACGCAACGCTTTAACTTATGTCCATTTTACTGCTTACCCTCAGTTTTAGGGAGGAAAAAAATGAAGCAACCTTTCACATACTGTAAATGGTCTAATCCATCATCCCACTCATACATTGTTTATGTGATTGCTATCATGCATGTTGATTTAGGACACGGATCCATCATTTCCTATGTTCCAAGTTGGCAAGTGGCTCTGTGTTAACTCTTTCGTCACGCGTCCTGCGAATGTGCCCACCAGGTTGAACTCCCTGGCACTCATGGAGGAGCTCAGGCTACATCTTTTTGAGCAAAAAGCATGTGCTCAGTCTACAGACTGTCTGAATAAAGCTTACAAGAAAAGCAATTCTATCTTAAACGATGCAAAACTCTAAAAACATGCTGAATTTCATTAAAAAGTGGAGCAAACATGCCCAGGATATCCTGAGAATTCTGTCAGTGATCAGTTAACTGGAAATTATGGATACATTTCAAGAGGTGTGAAATATGATCCAATTTGTTCATGCCTCAGGTGTGGCACTTACAACTCTTAATCACGGCCTAGAAGCTTTGTAAATATTTTAAGACCAAGCCTGCCCCTGCTGCATGCAGGTGGTTAGATCCTCAGCTGCCACAAATTTGTAACTGATATATGATTATGAGGAGCAGCTAAGAGAGCTGGGGGTGTTTAGCCTGGAGAAGAGGAGGCTGAGGGGAGACCTCATTGCTCNAATGAAGGGTCTTACACCAAATATAGCTTTTGTTCTGCTGGTATAACTTTTGGTATTTTTAGACACCAATGGGTTAGAATACTTCCCTGGAGCTGGCAACCTCTGGCTGCTGGTGTAACGGTCATGGTTTGGGGACCCACAATCTGGGGTCACAGACAGCCTGGGTCACAGGTCATAGGAGGCTGGGGCAGCATCTCTTGGAGTTACTGCTGTGTTTTCCTCTCTGGATGCACAACCCCCTTTGGACACCCTATAGACGGGGCACATGAATTTTGTGCATGCAGTTAAGTTCAGCTCTTAAGAGTTATCACTGTTGTTTCCTTGGGGGTGTTGCTGGCTTCCTTTCCCTGCCAGAAACCCTCCTCCCGTGGAGGGATAAAGCCAGTTTCTTTCCACAGCTCCAGTACAAAAAACTGGCCATGGAGACCCTGCCTCAAACTCGCGCCACTGATTTTGTTTGGAGAAAAGCTCACAGCACTCCTTCCCCACCAGGTTTTTGACCTGCTGTTGATTTTTTTGAGATTAACTGTAGGAAATTCAGTTTTCACACAGATTTCTTAGAGCGTTGCTGCCCAACATTAATGATATCACATGGTGGTGTGGTCTGGTGTAGTGGGTGCCCTTCCTCAGCCGATGGGGTCAGGAGCACTGGGGATATGGCAGGGCTGAGGACTAGGCTTGGGTAAAACGTGTAACTGTTAAGAGATAGTGCCATGGCAGAGGGAAATCATTCTGGGAGAAGGCTTCCCCCAGCTAGATTCTAGGTCTCTATGGAGGCGAAAGCTCCCGCTAGAGGTCCCATGTGCCTGAAGTTAATCTGGATCATTTTAATTAAAACACATTTTTCCCAAAATACAGTTCAGGTAAAGTCCTATCAAGGTAGGAAGCTACTGTGATGCCTTCTCTTTCTGAGTGGTTGCCTTCATGTGGAGGGCCTTGCTTTTGTATGTATTTTGTAGGAGCTTGGTTTTTTTGAGATAAGTCCAACTTGATTAATTTCACTTATCTGTGGAAAAAGTAATTTCTAAGTCGTGCTTATTTTGGTCATTCATCAGATCTTGGCATCTTCAGTATCTCACACTGCTGCTTTTATGGAAATCCTGCCTAGAAAATGTTAAGCAAAATTAGTTAATCTTATCTAAATGTATTTGGTGTAGGACTTTGGTTTGAAGCAATTCCTGAAACATTACAGTTCTATAATGTAAGTGACAAGGTTTTGCATTTAGCTCTGCTAACCACCACGGTTATAAAATTAAGAGGTATTAATGACTTCCTAAAACAAATCAGTAATGCAAATTAATGAGTGGTGGCAAGAAGCAGAATAGTTTTTTTTCCTGTTGAGGGGAAGGATGACTGTATGGAGAGCATTAGGCTGAGACATTGCTGGGACACTGGTGCAGCCCAGCAAGGGGAGGAGGAGGAGTGGGACTAAATGTGTTGTAGCAGCAGTCCCCAAGCCAGCAGAAGTGATTCACAGCCCTCAGCCTCCACGACAATCAGTGGTGAAAGCTGAGTGTCAAAAGACTTTAATCAGACTTCCTGCCAGATTAAAGGCTGCTGAACCCTCTCAGTAATACCCTCAGTGTTTGGAGAGGAGAGGAAGAGTCATAATAGGGGGCATCCTAAAGACTTACCAGAATGAAAATATGCTGGATTCTCAGGTCTCAGTGGGAATATTTAGTATTGCAATTAAAACCCTGTATATTTTATCTCTATTCCCTGCTGTTTTGATAAGAAATGTCTTGATCCACATGCGAGAGCTAAAAGCGAGCACTTCAGGAGATTTTGAAGGAGGCCTCCCTAAAAGCACCAGACGAGTCCACTTGTTAGTGAGGGAAATCCCAGTCCTGGGTGCCAGCTTTCATTTTGAGAGAAGCTGGTGAAGGTACTTGACTACGAGTCCATTCTCACAGTGGGAATGGGTGTGTGAGAACATACCTGTGATGCATCACAGCGAGGCATCTTTCTCACTATCTGCACGTTATACGTGAAAAAAATTGCCCGTTTCTGTTATTGGTTTTTCAGTGATGAGCACAGAATAGGATGAGCACAACAGACACAGAAGCTTGTTTCCTCTTAGCAAAACCGATATCCTAAAGGCTTCCGTTTCCAAAACACAGCACTGGAAATTACTCTTTAAACTTTGAGGCTTTATGTCTTGTCACTCTCTTTTCAGCAGATCTGAGATATTGTTATTCCACATCAGAAAGAATCGCTATTCCACTTCAGAGTAAATTTGTGACTGGTAACTATAAAAAGACAGGCAGCCTGTGTGCTTTTGAATAAGACTGCTCAGGCATTTAACAAGGCATTTAAGAGAGAAATGCTCTTGCCTGAACCGTTTGCATTTGTCTCAGGGAAGTTACATGAAGATCCATGATGCTTCATCTGTAAGGGTTTGCATCTTGTAGGTGGAACCATATGGGATAGAGAACAAGTGTCAGTCTTTGCTAGCTAAGGACTAGTGTCACTTTATCAAACCATCCATCTGGTGACCTTTCAACCAACGCTTTTTAGCAAATAACAATCTATCAGGCGGCTGTTCTATGCACACACAAAGTAAAACCATCAGATAAAGTACTCCTAATCTGCCCTAGTCAGGTATGTCAGACTCTTCCATCTATCTCTAATATCAAGTACATTATTTTGGTTACTTACTCCTCCTTCGAAACTGCAATGGAAATGATGTAGAAATGACGTAGAAATAAGTTTTTCTTCTAATTGTACTGCCACTTTCTGAATGTGACATTTGGAAATAGAATACTGTAGGCACAGAAAGTAGCTCAGCGGATGCTTCAGACTGTAATGAGAAGAAAATGTCTACGTATCTGCAAGGATTGCCCTCCTTTTATTTGTGGGTTACATATAGGTTACTTTCACTTGTGTTTTGTATGACTACTTAGATGATTCAAGGGGAAATTAATGCATAGAAATCCTGAATCACCAGAACTTGTATCAGCAAGGTTACATCTTGTTCTCCACTCATCATTCAACTGTTAAATGTCCCATCATCCACTCAGAGAGCAAATAAAATGCCCTGTGGTTAATCATATAACATTATGAACTGCAGAATAGTGCATTATTGCTGTGAGCAGTTTCTTAAGCCATACAGTTTCTGTGCTTCTCCATTTATAAATATCTTGTAATGATACAAATTACTTTACAGGCTTTGGAAAGGATTTGCCAAACGCGAGAGGCAACTGTTGACTCATCGTAAACTTCCTTCACTGACTCAGAAGAAAATGTTGAAAGATGTCTCCTTGTCAGTCTTACTTGTGCACGTTTAATTTTCGGAGAAGGTACTAGTGGGCGAGTCAGAAGGACAGAGCGCTTTAAATCTGGATTGCAAGGATACAATTTTCATTGCACGTCCAGGCTACTGTGTCTCGGTCCTTGGTCTCTCAATGGATATGAGATGAGGTCCCCTCAGCACTGCCTGGTACCGATTTGGTACTCTGTAGATCTTCATCATTAGCTGAATTTGAATCAACAGGTCTTTTGGAACAGTGTCAAGTAGATGTTCCAGAGCACTGCAGCTGAAAAGTCCTAGCGCTTTTCTATCACACTGTCCTATATGTGCCAGACAGAGATCAAAAGCTCTGCATTTCTTCTCCACCTGAGCCACCTTGTGGACTTTCTTCCTATTGCAAAAGTATTAATTTTAAGAGAAAATATACTCCTCACACTATACATTTCAGAAAACAGTAATTTAAATGGATGAATTCAGCAGCTTCGGTGCTTCAGAGGTGAGGGAAATGCTCTGAACTCACAAACATGAGCAGAGAGTATTTGACTGCACAAAGGCGAGGCTGCATAAAACCACTCCTGCTGTACTCGGTTTGAAGTGTGCTGAACCCCAGCCTTGGCAGGCAGCAATGCGTGAGAGCTCCAAAGGTTGAAAAGTTTCTGGATGGGCTACTTGTTAGGCTGTTGAGCGGGCAGGAACCTCTGTGCAATGCTGGCTGCTGCGGTGAACGTGAGGGCAGGACTCCTGGCCAGTTGTCGCTGCCTCCAGACAGTTGTTTGGTATTTTCAGTGATGAGAAGGAGGAAAGTGCCCGCTATAACCTCATGCCAAGGAATGTAGGGTTAAGGACTGGCTGACTGTACTTTGTAGGCATGTACTGCATTTGGCAAGTCACCAGCCTTCACTCGAGAAATTAATCAACATAAAAACAAACAGCTGTCATGTTTTCTCTTTGTTTTGCGTTTCTCAGGGTCACTGCAGTGATTTCTCAACTTCACCAGCTCTGCAGCAGAGGTGAAGGTTTGGCGAGAACTGTGTTTTCCTTCTTTCTGTCCTACCCCTCATTTTTCTTCTCCAGCCCAGGAGTGGTTGAGCAAGCATAAGTCAAGGGCTCTGCCCTCCCCATATCCACAGGGCTTAGAGAAATATTACCATATCAAGGCCACTGTCTTCCCCATGCCCACAGGGCTTAAAAAAGGCCTGACACAGGACAGATGCCATCTCCTTGGCATACTAGCCTCAAAACCTATTTACATGGATATACCCCATCACATACAACTTTCTTTTTGTGTCAGAATGAGATTTTTTCTTTTTTAAATGTATATTAAAGATGAAACAAAAGTTTTTTTATCTGCACTGGACTATGTTTCAAATTTCTGGGTTGTTCCTCCCTCAGCATCTGCTGGTAGTGGTAAGCCCCAAAATGTGGAAACATTACCTACACAATAACTAGCTCTGTGATGGCTGCACAACATGCACGTGGAATCATAGAATCATAGANAGCCTAAATCTCCCCTGTTGGAGCTTGAGGCCATTCACTCTCGTCCTGTCCCCTGTCCCTTGGAAGAAGAGCCCAGCTCCCTCCTCTCCGCAACCTCCTTTCAGGTAGTTGTAGAGAGCACATGGGCAGACTCAATTCTACAAACCAGAGAACTCAAAGTTCCTTTAATTCTGCAATTAAAAAGTAAAATTCATGGTAAGATACATAATAGATACATAAATTTACTTATATACATAAACAGATACATAATTTTAAAAGGTTTCTTTCAAGGCCAAATCTTGGTTTTATATTGGAGTAAAACTGTAATAGCATCAGTGCCTGCCTGGCACTGATTGCCTGCCCATAGCTAAGAGCAACCTTTACTCCATATTCTGAAAAGATTTTGGATTTCAGATTAATATGTGCATTTATTTAAAAAACAAACAAACAAATGGAAGTATGTTGAGGCTCTGGAGCGAGTGCAGAGAAGAGCAACGAAGCTGGGGAAGGGGCTGGAGAAAAGGCCTGATGAGGAGCGGCTGAGAGAGCTGGGGGTGTTTAACCTAGAGAAGAGGAGGCTGAGGGGAGACCTTATTGCTCTCTATAACTAGCTGAGGAGAGGTTGAACATCCCCAGTTCAGTCTAAACCTCCCCTGGTGGAGCTTGAGGCCATTCCCTCTCGTCCTGTCCCCTGTCACTGGGGAGAAGAGCCCAGCTCCCTCCTCTCCACAATCTCCTCTCAGGGAGTTGGAGACAGCACCGGTGGAAGCAGCAGCGCGCGCAACCGCGGGCAGCAGGGGGCGCTCCGCAACTGCCTAACGCGCAGAACCTGCGCGTTGCGCGGTCGCGGAGCGCCCCCTGCTGTCCTCTGGCTGCCTCTGCGCCCCGCGGAACACAGAGATGTCTCCCTCTAGCTCAGGCTGCTCAAGGCCTCATCCAACCTGGCCTTGAGCACCCCCAGGAATGGGGCAGCCACGGCTTCCCTGGGCAATCTGAGCCAGGGCTTCATCATTCTCATTGTGAAGAAATTCTTCCTCATGTCCAGTCTAAATCTGCCCCTCTCGATTTTATCCCCATTCCCCCCTCATCCTATCACCACAAGCCTTTGTGAACAGCCCCTCCCCAGCTTTCTTGTAGCCCCTTCAGGTACTGGAAGGTCGCTATGAGGTCTCCTCAGACCCTTCTCTCCTCCAAGCTGAACAACCCCAACTCTCTCAGCCTCTCCCTGTACGGGAGCTGCTCTAGCCCTCTGATCATCTTTGTAGCCCTCCTCTGGGCCCATTCCAACAGCTCCATCTCCTTCTTGTGTCGAGGATGCCAGACCTGGACACAATATTCCAGGCGAGGTCTCACAAGAGAGGAATAGAAGGGCAGAACCAGCTCCCTCAATACAATACAGATGCTGAATAATCTGGAAGCTTTCCAAGGAGCTCAAGTACAAACTGGTCACCAGAAGCAATGGAAGTTTTCCAGTTGACGTATCTTCTGGGGAATCCCAGAGTACCTGTGGGCCTCTTCATAGGCTGACCTGTGGATCTTTATCCTCATTGGTGAAGTCCTCCCACTGGGTACTACCCCAGAGACTAAGTGAGTATGAGAACAAGGCTCACACCTGCCTTTATGGGAAGCAGATCTCCGATACCCACCCAACAAGATGGAGATTTTCCAACACCACATGTTGCTGCTAAAACTTGTGTTGCCTGAAATGAGCACAAGGGTTTTCACAGGATTTCTAGGGAAAGCCTGGCAGGCCAACCTTCCTGTAGGCAGGGGTGTGGGGAGAACTTCCATCCTGAACTGACAGCCTCTAGCCATGGACGTCACTCACAGAATCACAGAATCATAGAATCATAGAGTCAGAGAATCATAGAATAGTTTGGGTTGGAAGGGACATTAAAGATCAACCAGTTCTACTCCCCCTGTGATAGGCAAGTCAAGGAATCCCCTAGAAAACTATCTGTTTGTACTGGAACCCAAACCCCAGTGTTTCCTGTGAACAAGAATTGTGCTTTCTGACCACTTCTATTCAGTCTGATCAGTATGCCTCATTTTCACCAGCAAAGCATATTCCCACCAGTTGAATTAAAGAAGTGTGTGACCTTGAATACAGCAAATAACATTTCTCATGATATAGGTAGATGTGATTGATTCGCCTTCCCTGGAGGTGTTTAAGTTACGGGTGGACGGGGTCCTGAGGGACATGGTTTAGTGTTTTGTGGGAGTGGTTGGACTCGATGATCCAGTGGGTCTCTTCCAACCCGGTGATTCTGTGATTCTGTGTGATTCTGTGATGCTTTGGAACATTATTTAGTAGGTATAGTGGTATTTGGCTGTCAGCTGGACTTGATGGTCTTAGAAATCTTTTCCAACCCTAATGATTCTATGATTCTATACTGTGATATGAATAAAGTTCCCTTGGAGGCTCAAAGGTTTTCTTGTTATTGCTCTGCTAAATGATCACTGCAAGTGAAAGGAATTTGTAATTGTGCATTTTTTTAAAAAGGGGAGGTGAAATAATACCTGCAGCTGAAGTTATATCCATGCAGAGCTAACTGTGGGAGCTGAATCATAGAATCGTAAAATCACCAGATTGGAAGAGACCCACCGGATCATCAAGGCCAACCATTCCCACCACTCTCTAAACCATGTCCCTCAGTACCTCATCCACCCGCACCTTAAACACCTCCAGGGAANATCTTCATATCCTGAGAACTAATATCCCTATTCTAACAGTTTTGGCATCAGCAATCAGAAACCAAGACAAGCAGCGGCGGTTAAGTAGACCATATCATCAGAAAGGTAACAACCACATGTACTCCCACCTGTTCTGAATCTGCGGTCAGTGGGGAGGATGAAAATCTTGTGCCATGATGTACGGTGGGATTCAACATCCTTCAATCCTGCCCTCCACTTTGCTGAGGGGGACATTGTCTTCGCACGCAAGATGATCTCTTGGCCAGTACAGAAATTCTCTACGACATATTCAAGACAGACTGTGACCTGACCTGATTCTAGGATTCCCAGAGAGTCTGCATTACAAAGGATACTCCATATTATATTTGCCTTAAAAGTTCTGCATTAGCAAAGTTTATGGGAAATGCTTTTTCCTGAATTTTTCATTGCATCTAGCACTTGTCTGGCTTCCTGGATCCTGCAAGCCCAGAGATACAGCTATTCCATGCAAGCAAATAAATTGTGTATTTACTGTACAAATTACCCCTCACACACTCGCTGCACAAATGCAACCTGTCTGAGACTATCCCAGATTTTGATAAGCAAAATTTAACTTCCCTACCTAGTGCATTACCCTGTCCCTGCAAAAGTGACTACCCCTCTGCTAACTGCTGGTTTATAAATTGTGCTCCTTACTTCTTCATTGCAGGAATGTACTGCAGATTTATAGAACACTTAAGACCCCATGGTTAATGTTTCATCTGTAAATTAATATCCCGAGGGACAAAACTACTGTTTTGTGTCCCGCAAAAATAAATATGAGTTATACAAAAGTCATCTGAAACATTTTTCTTCTGTTAGCAATACCATTGCATGTCAAAACCAGAACCTAGATTTATCTGCTGTTCATGCTACCCATATAACATACAAGGTTGTGTGCATTAAGTAAGGAACAGAAAAGTAAATACTGCTTCTGCTGAGTGAAGATCTACAGAGGCGTGGCTTTGTTTTTGAGGTAATTTGGATCTAGGTCAACATCCAACAACTATGCAAGTTAACAGAGCCCAGTGCTAAAGGTCTGAAGTGCTCATTGTCTTTGAAGTAGCTTTACAAGTCAAAATGAGCTGCCATGTTAAAAAAAAAAAGCAGCTTTGTTGCCCTGTCTGGCTGCCAGAGTGCTGCTTGGTCTTTCCCATGTGGCTCAGGTTGACATCCTAAATTAGGAGTACTTAAAAATCATCAGCTTTTGGAAGCCTTGTTTAGAAAAGCATGATTTAAACCAGCAATCCATAATGCCAAATGTGAGCCTGCTGCAGCTGTGAAAGTTCCCAAAAGGACTGTAAAAATAGGTGACCAAGGGGACGTGTATTTTCAGCTTTCACAAACCCCATTTCCCAAAAGCCACAGGAGGAAACCTTTCTCCCTAACCTGTTGACTCTGAAAGCAATATGTCCTTCTGCACCCTGCCCTGTGCCCAGCCCATCAGAGACCTCAGAACCACTCTGCACCTGAGCCATCTCAGTCCTACATCAGGGCAGGCACCAGATCCCAACCTGGGCTTCCCAGACCCTGCACCGCACACAGGACAAAGAAATAACAGGGGAAAAAATGAGGTGAAACATCCACAGCTAGGACTTCTCATGCAGGCTAGGAAGGCAGTGATAAATATTTGTATTTAGTCACTTCTCAAGGGGCGTGTTAAAGAGGGAAGTGTGTTTATTATTCCCCCTCAGAAACTACAATGGGACTCAGGGGCTGAGGTTGAAAGTGCATCTCAATAATTCAGCGTACGATGTATTATAGGGATATGGTGTAATTATCAAAAACAAAACAAAGAAACAAAGTAACGAGTAATGAACTCTAGCTCTAGAATTACATTTGGTCAGAAAAGGTTGTTCTTTTTCTCTGTTATTTTTTCTTTTTTTTTTTTTGAGAAACAGAAAGGAAGCCTTTGGTTAGCACCTCTGTGCTTTCTATTTATAAGCTCATCTGCGAACCTCAGACTTTTCTGCACAGATACGGCAAGCAGTGAGGAAAAAGAAATTACACTGAGCTGAAAACTGATTTCTCCAAGAGCGGAGATGCAAGTAATGGTCACAGAACTTTGGAATTAAAATTACGTTTTGACAAGTGCTGAGCTACAATGTATGTTAAAATTTCAGAATGTTGCTAAACTGCCCAAGGAACCATAACTTTACTGGCTGGAATGGTGTAACGAGCACAGAACTGTGAACTGAGGGTTTCAGTGCTTCTGATAATGTTGAACATAAAAAATTATCTTTGCTTTCTTTTACCCATTAGTATAGGGAAGAGGCAATTGTCATTTTGAGCAAAGCTTGCAGCTGAATAAAGCTTATGTATTTGGGTCCTCACCAATTTAAATACATATCCTTTCATATCCCACTCAAAGGCGATACTAATACTTAGCACCAGTCAGGGTAATCCAGACTGCAAAATCCAAAATCAGTGGATGCCATTCCCGATGGCATAAAGAAGGGTAAAGATGGGCCTTTGGTTTCACGCCTCCTTTCATCAGTGCTACTAAGGCTGCGACATCTGTAGAGTGGTCTTAGAAAACGAAGGATGAATCCATGAAGAGAGGAGAGAGATGCAAGAGAGACTCTGCTGCTGTAACCTCTTGCAGATTCCCTGTACCAATGGGTACCAGTATAGGAATGTGCCTTGCTTTCTGAAAGATGCCCTTCTGTTTCCCTGTCCCTTGTCAAGAAAGAAAGATTGATACTGTGAAGCCATCAGCACATCAAAAGTTTCACAGAACTTTCACTCCATGAATTCGCTTGCAGCAACATAGTCTCTGAAAGCAAGAACCAAGACTCAACTTGGATCTCAAAAAAAAAATTTTTTACTTTAATTTTTTCCTTCCTTTGTTCGCCCCAGCAGGATCTAAAGTAAGGATTGTCTTTTCTCCTCCTTCTCTCTTTTCCCTGTAAATTTGAGACTGTTGTTAGCTATTGATCTTACATCCTCATTTGCTGACGGAATTAATGATTTAGGCTTTATTTACTGTAATTCTTGGCAGCTCTTCTTGCTGAAACTTGCGGTTGCCAAAGGAGGCAAAAAGATATCAAAATGATCATTCAGTGTCTACTTTAAAAAATCATTCTAGTGATAAATCACTGTCTTAATTATGGTTTCTTTTGTCATTCAAATGGCTCATATGGCCACACCATAAATATTGGTGGCAGGAGAGTAGTGAGGAAAGATCTGCTGCCTCTTCACTAATTTTATTGTAGGTATGTAGATATGTAGGATACTTGTTTTATCAGAAATGCTGGAGTTGTTGAGCAGAAGCAGTTCCTAAAAGCCACATAAAGGTGGTCTTCCCCAAAGGTGAGGGTGACCTTTCTTTAGATAACAAATATAATATTAAGCATAAGGGGGACAAACTGTGGAAGCTGAGCTCAGTATCGCAAATGTGGTTTTAATAAGAACAAATGAAAACAGATATATACATGTTCATGAGGTGTAAAAAGGTCAAGTCCACCAAAACTCAAATGATTTGTCACTCTTCCATTGAAGTTTCCTCATGTGATACTCAGGGCCCTTTACGTGTAAATCTGGATCACTCTTTTTCTTCTTCTTTTTTTTTTTTTTTTTAACGACTTTGTAAATTGATGCAGTTTACAGGCTTACACAGGACATCTCATGGGAAGGGAGTATAGTCCTAAGCAAATCTCCTCCTAACCCAACTGGGAGTTAGGTAGGACCAAATTTCCAGCCCCATGCTCCTCACTGCCGGGGCTGTGCCCACTGTGCTCAGTGAGCCCCATCAGACACTGCACAGCCTTGTACAAACTCATTTGCAGAAGAGCAACTCATAGCAATCCAAAATGGCCTAGAAATGTTCTGTCACAATGACACCAGGTTTTAGTTTAGTTGGCTAAAAAGCCATACTTAAAAAAACCCCAAATGTGTAATTATATCTACATTTCATCGTGTGATCTTTGGCAGAAAGTGTAAAGCAAACAAAAGATCAAGAACCAAATATAGTTTCTGGTTTTTATTTATCCATTATCTCCAACTGCCACAGAGAAGAAAAAAAAATCATTTTCCATAGATAATCTTCTCAAAATGTATTATGATATGACCCTAGATAATAGTGAAAAAAAGAATCAGGACCTGAGTAAAAGTCACAGTGATGAGAAGAAATCTCATTCTGAGCAGAAATCTTTCTACTTGGTTACCACCCAATCTAATCCTGACAGTGCACCCGACTTGAAAAATGACATCCCCATCTCCAAGAATTGAAAGGTGGCAGAAAAAGCAAGCACTCTGTGCTTTGGTCTAAAGCAATTATGAGCTCCTCACAAGCTCAAAGACAAAAATTGATTTTCATTTCTAGATTATCAAGAGGTGAGGGCACGGAGGTCAGGAAATCTGACCCTATTTTGACCTAGTGGATTGGATTGTTCTCAGACCTGTTCAATATTGAAAAGGATTGTTTGGCATGGGAGGGCAGGAGGAGGAGAAGGAGAAGATAAATCCTCTTATTTTGTGCCTACTGCTATCTATTTTTTCCCCTCGCTTTATGATCTTAATAATTCAACATATAATCATGTATTTTAAAATGTTTATTTGAAAGGCATTTGCAAATCCGATAAAGACAGCAGAAGCTGCAGACTGCTGTACTGGGGGACCATAAAAGTGGTATAGAAGCAAACACAATCTGGCTTTGGAGGAGATGCAGGTTTCTTTAGATCACTCCTGTGCTCTGCATATACCTATAAACAATTCAGCTGATCAAAATTTTTCATTATTATGGCAATTCAACATTTTTACAACACTGCCCATTTCAAAAGATTCCAAACCACTGTGCCATTACATGGCTTTCACGGAAATTTTTGCTTTTACTGAGGCGAGACACATGCATCTATGCTTTAAATTGAAATACAATGAAACCTTTCTAATTCAAGTTCGCAGTGACCCTATCGCTACTATTATTATTACTGAAAACTGAAATTACTGTAACGTGTGCAGGGTATTTGCCTTATTTTCATTGCTCTTTTAGAACTATTGCTCTTTTTAGAAATAAGAACTCTGTAGATGCTTTAGATAAACTCACAGACATTTCTTTCCACTTGGAAAGAGTGTTTTTTTCTTCAGGGAATAATACACAAGTTAAACAATAACTTCAAGGAGTAGGTATGAAAAATATAAACCTTGTAGAGGAACTAGAAGCAGCAGGAGGTCAGGATTAGCCCAAACACTAACCCAGCCATTCAGATTAATCAGTTCCGGAGTGGCAGGGTCCCACTCTATAAACTGTATAGTGTGTGTACAGGCAGCTGCCACGGAAATATTGCCACTTCTGGCAGAAATGCCACAGCTGCTGAACAGCCCACATTGACACAAGCCCTCAAAGGGGAAAAAAAACAACCCACCAGACCTTTAGCCAACTGAAACTGCAGGACTGCAGCAGCAGCATGGAGTTGGTTAGTGGGAATTGTGCTGCTGCAAGCATCTGGTTTTCCAAACCTTGAGGAAAAATGAGTGGGTTATGAAAGGGTAATGGAAGGAGGCAAGCAAAGCCATGCGTGAGCGTATGGCATAAGTGGAGGCATTCAGGGCAGTGGGGCAGCGACAAACACACAGAAATTATGTTTTCTCTAAGAATCTGACTGGCTAACACATCATAGTGGCCAGCATTTTCACTTCAGTTTTAAACTGATGTGGATCCCCAAAATAAGTACGAAGAGGAGGTGACTTCGCTTTTGTCCTGATGTATTACTGTCCCAAATCAAGCAAAGTTTTGAAATGAAAATTTCTGAAATGTCCCAAAACAGATCCCTGCTGCTACTATATTTCTTCAGCCAGCATTCCAGTTTGAAAAGCTAAAGGGAAATTATCTGCAAGCAGACAACATTCTAAATAACACATGAAGATGAAAGTGTGATGCTGGTTTTGTAATTGTAGTGTCTCGCTTGCCGAACTCTACAGCAGGAATCTGAGGCACAATGGCTATGCATACATAATGCTATAAAATTAGTGCAGACAGCTGGCAAATCATTAATTAACAACAGTAATGGTTTCAAACGAGAGCTCTTGGGACTCCGCAGGAAATAGGAAGTACACTGGTCCCGCTTTCAGTTATGCCTCTGACCTGGTTTCTTCTCCATAAATAATAAGAAAAAAACGATCCATGTCTGAGCCACAGTGTCACACAAGCTCCCACCAGCAATCCTTGAAATAATGTGCACTCTGAATGAGCTACAGCACAGAACGCTTTTTTCAAGCATGCTGTAACATCAGCTGTAAAACCACCTCAAGAATACTATGCACACAGTGCTAGATTACAAAGTAATCACAAAGACTATTTGAAACAGTTCAAAATTTTTAAAAAAAATATAAAAGTAGCTTCCCCCACTTCTATTGTAGCCTAATTTTTACATGTTAGATGATTCATACTGTTTCCTGAATTGTCCCCAGGAGTATCACACAAATAGAAGTGCACATAAATGCTAAGCTAATATGCAAATGAGAAATAATCTCAAGATTTATCTATGAACTCCAGCTTCTTTTAGCAAATTAATTCATTGACAGCAGAAGGGTTACTGTCTCTCTGTGAAACATATGATGGAAAATGTTGGTTCACAGCAGATTTATTTCCACAATAGACCTAACAGGTCCAATAATTATTATAGTTCACCATGCTGTTCTTGAGTTTGTGATGAAGATTGGATTCCCTGTTAGCACAAAATATATCTGCAGGGAAAAGACAAGGAGAGCAATTTAAAAAGCGTAATATCTTTTCCTGAGGATGAACTTTACTGTAGCAGCATCTCCATATTCAGAAGATGGAAATGATAATCTGGAAATTATATACTAGTAAAGCTCTGGGGAACAGGCAAACGGTTATGTTATGGCAAAGGAGAGACTGACTGGCCTCAAGTGCGTGCTTTAAGTCAGTCTTTCTACAAGAAAACCCAGTCCTCCTCTGTTTTGGGATGGCAACACCATGGGTCCTACCATTCCAGAATCAGCCTGCACTTTCCTGGCACTCATGGATCTGAGCAGGGAAGGTGGGGGTGTGAGGCCAGGGGATTGGGTAGAGAAAAAACAACAGACACCTGGACCGCCCAGAGCTGGGAAAAAGCAGAGTGTGGGCACCCCTAGATCATTCAGTCTCCCCAAGGCTGTAGGTTCTCTCTATGTAGTCAGCACAGCAGTCTCAGAGCTTTATGTCACTTGCTGCATGGGAGCAGGGGGTAACAGCTGCACGGGGACATCTGTTTGTGTGGCAAAAGCTGAGCCTTTTCTGCCTCCATAAGAGACTGAATGTTATACCTGTCCCTGACTTTCTGCATCAGAAATGTATCAGTTCCCTTGTGCCTCTGCGTTGGACTTGGACTGGTGTGCTTGGACTGGTGAAGGGGAACTAGACTCTGCCCTTTGCTATTATTTTTTGTGTTGCTACTGAACAAGATTTCTGATGGTTAAAAAACACGGAATGGGTATTTTGTTTTACTGATGAGAGAAGGTGCTGAGTGACTAAAACAGGTTGGACAAAACTGTTCAGCACTGGAAAAGACTGAAGTATTTAGATAACTGTGTATTTAAAGTGTAGAACTGGCCAAGAAATGTGAAGTCACCTGGTGGTCAGAGGGAGTGCTGCCTCTGAGCTAATACAGATCATGTCTCTCTAAGATGCTGTTTATTCCTACAACTTCCCTCACTCTGTTTCCCGTTTATTCATTCTGGTTTTCTGCCATGTGATAGAAGCAGAGGAGCCAAGCAGCGCTTTGGAGCTACATTTCAGCCTTGCTGCAGTCCCCCAAACCCTCTGTGACAGGTTAAAGAATTACTGCAGTGCTCCACTTTACTGCACAGGCAATAGTACAGCTCTCTTGCACTGAGGGGAGAGCTGCGAATCTACCTTCAGTGCTCAGAGTAGCCTCCGGAAGTCAGGTGGGATTCCAGAAAAGTTCATGCTGCTATGTGAACCTGAGACCTTGCACACTAACAGTTTTGAGCATCTTATCACATGACACTTTTGTCTTTTTATTCTCTGGTCCAGCAATGTCGGGGATGTCATTCACATTTGTAAGCATCTGATGTTCATAAAGCTACATGCACATGTCTGTCTTTATTTTAATTTTTTTTTTCAAGAAGGAAATGTAAGGTTTGTAGAACAGGTCTTTATTATTTCAGGGACATGACAAGAGCGTGATAGGCTTTACTATGAATGAATAACAGAATTATGGGGGCAGGGAGGGAACTCACAGTTGCTGTGGTCTAAAGTGAAACAAATTCCTTAGCTTTGAAACGACTAATACTTACACCACCTTTGAATTGGGATATCAGCAGAAATCAGGGAGAAGACGATTACTGTAGTTTCAGAAGGTCTCAGAAACTTCAGACATGGCTTTGTGACAGATACAGCTGCTACATCACAATGGCTTCTGAAAAAAACCCCAAAATAACAAAAGAATTTCAAGTGTCCAATCTGTTCACACAGTAGATTTTATGCCACTAAAAATATTCAAGATAAAAAAAAATCACTGAGCATTTGTTACAGTGTGCTTTACATGCACTCTTTTCTGCCATGACCAGAAAGTACTTTCCCCACTTGCTTTATTTTAAAGACTTCAGTTTACCTTTCGTATTGTGAAAATCAATCTTGTGATCCATGAATTATTCCTGATGTTATTTATTTACATCCACAGAATGAACGTTTCTGGCACGCAGGAGCTCTGCACTTTCTGCCTATGTTTTTCTAGCTGTTCCCAAACAATGTTTTGTTTTTCTAGAAATCTTTCAGTAGTGACTCTTGGAGTATTACAAACAAGATCCTTAACCTGCTTCCATGAAGCAAACTCTGACTTACCTCATCACAAATTTGTAAACTGAGACAGGGTCACACACCTGGTCAGTCCCCAGGGTCAGAAGCAGAAACACAAAAGCTACAATTTACTGTCCTGCCCTCATCATTAGGCGTTACAACCCCAGGTGTAAACCACTCTTGAATATCTGTTGCAATAAGTAGTAGTTATGGTCTCCTTGTATAGTTAATTGATTTTCTCTTTCTTTCTGTCAATAGCTACCTATCCAACATGTTGGCATGAAACAAATTAATGTGGAAGAGCAAATCTGCTCCTCTAACATGCATAGAGCAGACATCAGCTGCAAAAAGTTGTGTTATGTAGCCAGTTGTGCAAATCACAGTAGCTGTAACACCGAGAAAAAAAGATTTAATCAGATTCCATGCTTATTCGCTCTTTGCTATTGCATGAAATACAGTGCATAATTCCTCTAGGGCATAATTTGATGTCTGCTGGAGTCACTGGAAAGACTCCTATTTATTTTAGTGGGGAACAGACCTTGAATAATGCAGGGGATATGATGATTTATGATACTAAAAAAGGAAAATTTATATAAACATCAGCAAAAAATAAAAGTGGCGTATATATTCCAGTGTTTTGCTTCAGAGAGATATCAGTCCCTGATGACTCAAACTAAGGCACAAGAAGTAACTTCATAACAGTCAATTATGAAAAAAACTGTGCCAGGAAACATATTTTCCATGAATGTAAATCTAGTCATTGACTTACACCCTAATGAATAGCTATTTATGTTCCTTACACGTGCCTGTGTTAAAAGTACTTTGCTTTTTATTACACATAGAGATACGCAATCCTTTAAAAAGTACTAGTATGCTATTTAGAGCTATAACTCAAGACGTTGAACATCTGTATCTCAAAAACTATTTAGAAAGCTGAACTAAAACAAAAATTAAGCTGAAATCATAGAATCACCAGGTTGGAAGAGACCCACCGGATCATCAAGTCCAACCATAAAACAAGCTGACATCAATTTTTCAGCAGTATGTTTTATTTCTTTTTTTTTTTTTTTTTCCATGGGTCTGAGCCTGTTTCTTTATCCATACAAACCCTCTTGGCAACTTGAATAAATTAAATTAAATCCCAGGACCTTAAGAGCATACAAAGTTAGAAATGAGTCCTGTTATGTGGGTTTACTACATTCAGCTAAGTTTTAGCTCTGCTTTCAGTAGTTAACTGTGTTGTTTATGTCAGCAACGATATGGCAAACGTGCACACCTAACTCCCTTTTAAAAATCACACAAGCAGCCGAACCACTGGGAGACAGTGTGCAAGCATTTTAACAATGTAGAAAAGATATTTTATGTATTTTGAAGTAAAATAGCACTCATTTTAAAATTACAAATACCGCCCCGAAGGCATACTGTCAAGAAAAGACATAAATCGCTCTTTCATTTCTCAGGCACAGAGATAATTTCATGAACCAAATATACAAAAGCAACAAAATTCAGCGTGGGTGGGTTTTCATTACCACGTCCTATGTGTACTTCTATTAATTTTCTACCCAAGTCTGATCCCCCAAAATAAGCCACACCTACCATCTCATGCATTTTCCTTAGTTTTTTGTTAGATTTATTTTTTATTAGATGGATTATTAATTTTTAATTTGATTGATCCTTTAGCAGGGGCTTTCTCCCTATGTTTTGGAAAATGTTATGGACAACATATCCTAGAAATAGACCTAATAAATATCAAGGACTCGGTCCCTCGGTGTTTATAGGGTCAGAGCCCAGATTTGCCTTCTTGCCTGAAACTCCAGCTCTCAGATTGTCAATGTGCTTAACGAAATACACGGCAAGATGGTTTTGCTTTGTGTTTAGAACGAATATTGCAGAAAACTATCACGGAGAGCAGCGCATCACAAACCATGCTCGCATACCAAACATGCTGCAGAATAATGTAGAGAGAAATATTTGCTGGCGTTCTGAGAGTTTTAGGCGTCGTTTAAACTGTGTTTGGCCAGTTCAGTGGTAAGATCAGAGTCATAGAATCACAGAATCATAGAACAACCAGGTTGGAAGAGACCCACCGGATCATCAAGTCCAACCGTTCCTATCAGAAGACACAGTTACCCCTTGAAATGACGCTACCTTATTTCCCTGAAGTTTTTATATCAAAGATCAATTCGTGTCTACTCAAGAAATAACGGGGCAACTTGTTAAGTACGGTGCCTGTGGTAAGAAACAAACTAAAAAGAAAATTGCAAAAACCAGCCAATAATGACTATTCACAACAACAACTTCAACAACAACAACAAAAATATATTTATACTTTCAGATGTTCTTCATCCTTAAGCTGTTAATTTGGTTTAAAAACCCACGTTTTTAAAGGGTGCCTTTAAGAATTTATTCACGTTCAGGAGATTATTAGTTTGAAAGCGCCTGTAACGAAAGGCTCTGAGATAATTGCTCGCGGCAAGACAGTCACTTAAATCACTTCAAATAATCACTTAAACTTTCGCGAGGTGAAGTTCGGGCACTTAAAAACCAGCGAGCTGCCTAAGGCAAATAGTTCTGGTTCCATTCGTTAAAAAAGGGCAGCGGGAAGGCGGGGGAGACGCTTAGATTGATGCTCAACCGGCTCTGCGGAGGGTCTGGACGCCGCGTCATTAGCGGCACGCTGACTAATTAACCCCGTAGGCACAAATTTTTTCCCCCTCAGCACACGAAGCGAGGTGGGTATAAACACGGGCAACCCCCAACCTCGCCTTTAGAGCCCCGTCCCGGCTGCATGGAGATATCGGTGTCTTAAAGCCAGCCCTTCTTCATTTAACGGGAGCATCCCTGCCCTCTCCTTTGAGCAGCCGCCCCACCAGCCCCCTCCCCCGGGGGTTACGGGTCGCCAGGTGCTGCAACCCGCAAACTAGTGAAGCAGGGATCGCTCCCCTCCCAGTTCCCTTTGGGATTTTTTTTTCTTTCTCCCCCTCTCTCTTTTCCCCCCCCCTCCCCCCCCCCTCCTTTTCCCCCCCCC
>WAAB01000857.1:85846-97869 GCA_013389865.1 Piaya cayana
TCAACATCCTTCTTGTGCTGAGGGGCCCAGAACTGCACACAGGATTCGAGGAGCAGTCTCACCAGGGCTGAGTCCAGAGGGAGAAGAACCTCCCTGGCCCTGCTGGTCACACCGTTTCTGATCCAAGCCAAGATGCCATTGGCCTTCTTGGCCCCCTGGGCACACTGCTGGCTCATGTTCAGTCGGCTGTCGACCAACACCCCCAGGTCCCAAAGCACCGGCCCCGAGCTCTCCCGTGCTCGGTGATGCCCGGGGTGGGGGTTAGACTGGGCAGCCCAGGGGCTCCGCAGAGATGAACTCGGAGCTCGGAGCCCCTCGCCCGCGGGCAAGGACTGAGCGGCTGCGGGTGGCTCGGATCCCTGCTGCCCTGAACGGAGGAGCCTCTCTGCCTTGCCCAGGGACGAGGGGCGAGGCAGGGAGCTCCCACGGACCCGGCTTCCACCCCGAAGGGCCGGGTTGGGCCCCTTCCTTCTGCTGCTGAGGGGCCGGACAGACGGGTCTGGCCAGCAAATAGCTGCACAGACAGACAGACAGACAGACACACACAGAGGTGCGTGTGCGTTTCATTGCCAGGTTATTCTGTTTCATAGAATCACAGAGCGGTTTGGGTTGGAAGGGACCTTGAAGATCTTCCAGTTCCACCTCCCACTAGCTCACAGGCGGCCCAAGGCCCCATCCAGCTTGGCCTTGAGCACCCCCAGGGCTGGGGCAGCCACGGCTTCCCTGGGCAACCTGGGCCAGGGCCTCACCACCCTCATGGCGAAGAAATTCCTCCTTATGTCCAGTCTAAATCTGTCCCTCTCCAGTTTATCCCCGTCCCCCCTCGTCCTATCACCACCAGCCTTTGTGCCCAAGTCCCTCCCCCGCTTTCCTGGAGCCCCTTCAGGTACTGGGAGGTCGCTATAAGGTCTCCCCGGAGCGAACACCCCCAACTCTCTCCGCCTGCCCTCGCAGAACCACTTTAACACACGCCACGCGTCCGAGCCCGCCCGGGAGATGCAATTATTTATCGGGGAGGCGATGCCGAGGGGACAGAGCCGGGGCCGGGCCCGGCGGAGGCGGCGCCATGACGCGCGGCGGCGACTGCGCGGTGGCTCCGCCCCCCCCGTGCGCGCGCCCGGCCCCGCCCGCCCCGAGGCGCGCGCGTTACGCAAAAACCCCGCCCCCCGGGCAGCCCAATCGCGCGGCGCCCCGCGAGCCATTGGCCGCCGGGCCCGTGACGTCGATGTGACGTCACAGAGAGCGCTGGCCAACCCGCGCCGCGTATGCAAATGAAGGAGGGCGCGAGGGGGGGGAGGACGGGGACGCGGAGTCAGTCGCGGGCGCCGCCCCGTGGTCGCGCGGGGCGCTGCAGCGGCGCGGGACCCCCGGGAGGGGACGCGGCTCCGCGGAGGGTTTTGCTCTTAGGGCTGATCCTCGGTGCTGGGAGAGCTGGAGGCACCCCCGGGCCGCATCCTCGGGGCGGCGGGGACACCGGGGACACCGGGGACACCGGGAACACCGGCCGGGCACCCGCTTGCACCACTCGACTTTTTATCTTTTTAAAATTTTTTAAATTGTTTTTAATTTTTCTTTTTTTTTCTTTTTTNTCACTCTTTTTTTTTTCCCACAGAGACAAAAACTTAGACTCTTGTCTAAAAAAACTTTAAATCTTGTATTTAGCTAGTTTTCTTCCCTTGTCCCTGTGAGTTTTATTAAAGTTATTAGAACAAAGAAAAGCGGCTCTGGGCAAGCGGCTGCTTTCTTCCCCGGGAAGCTTGGGGTGGGATCAGGGTCTGTGTGCCTGGGTGCCCAGGCTGGGAGGGCAAATACCCCTCCAGACACGCACACACGTGCATGGGTCTGTATTTTATGTGTGTACTTATGAGTGTAAAAAAGGCAAGTTATCCTCTAAGGACCGTCCAGAGCTGCTCACTGTCTCCTGGCTTAGTATTTGATAGGAATTGGTTTAGTGTTTGATAGAATGGTTGGACTCGAGGATCCGATGGGTCTTTTCCAACCTGGTGGTTTGATGATTCTATGATTCTTCCTTGCCCACAAGCCTCAGGACCGTCACAGCAAGCCCTGTCCCTAAGCACCAGCTGCTCACCAAGCCCCTGTTGCTTTGTGTCCTGACGCTCTTTCCATCCTGCTTTCCCAAGATTTGCAGTTTTAACTCCTGGGAAGCACAAGGCTATAACGATGGTTCGTGTCTGTGTCTTGGAGCTGGGCTGTGACGGATTATGAGTGTGTGTCTGTGCTTGGAAAAGTGCTTGAACTCGGTGCTCAGCGTTTAGAAATAATCCCGTGAAAGGAGACATGTGATATTTGGATGGTTTTGGGGGGGTGTTGTGCTTTTGTGACTTGTAAAAAACGTAAGATCGATGGTATCTGTGTAACAGTCCATAACAGTTTATCCTGCAGCCACCCAACACATGAAAAATATTTCCCTTTTGAAGAGAAAGGGGAAAAGGTACCCTTGGAACCACTGACAGAGCAATTTTATGAATGTCTGTATCAGGATTGTGCTCCTGGAGGCAAGTGGGGCTGTAGCAGGCTTATGTGCGGATGCAGGAGAGGTTAGTGGGGAGATAAAGAGATTCCTGAGAACCCATGTGGAGTTCCTCTCTGCCCCCCCCCCCTTTAAAAATCCTACTCAGACATTCCAAGGAGGAGGAAACAATCCTGATTTGTTTTCACTGGAGGTTGTAAAGCAAGACCCAAACAGAGTTAGAAATATAAACCAACTGAAAGATCTCCCAGCTGTTTAGCTGCTGCTTCTAAACAAGCCTGATCGCTTTTTTTCTCTCTCTCTCTCTCTCGCTTCCCACAACTCCCTGGCTTGTGGTTTCTCTCTAAATAAGGAAAGTTCTCTAGAGAATAACACACTGGAATTCGCTCTCTCAAGAAATGACTGCATGGTTTGGTGAGAAGTGAAAGGGGCCTTGAGCTGGGGAGGGCTCAGGGAAACAGTGATGGCTCCACAGTGGAGGGGAGATATCTGCTATGGTAACAAGGAGAAACAAACGCTACGCCTCAGCGCACAAGCCTGATTACCCAAAAGGCTCGAAAAGAACCCCCTCGCCCACCCTCAAATAATCAGAAATAGCTGATCCTGTGCAAAATTGTTTCCCGCTCCTCTGTTTTCCAGGTGCACTGGTCATTCCCAGGGACTGTGCCAGGAGTTGAGCAGTGAGATGCATGTGGGCTCTGAAATGCTCCTTAGGGTCACTGCTGAATCCTAGCCCCTGGCCCTCCCACCCATTTTCTCACCTTCTCTTCCTAATCCTCTGCCTCCAAGCCTCTCCCAGCCCTTCTCTGGTATTCCACCTAATTTCTGGACTGTTCCAGGACTATCGTGTTTTTTGATTTTAGTCAGACTGCTTTGCACCCTCAGGGATCTGACTACCAACCTTGTAGTTTTCTTATCTGCTATGCTTTCCTACAGAGGTTGAGAATTCTGACTTTAAACTGCTTTTACAGAATAGTTTTCTTTGCTTCTATAGCACAAGCTATCTGCCTGCGGTGGTGAAACCCTGAGATCCCCTTCTCCACACTTGGCTGTCCTCTTTCCATGAAGTTAAGGGACTGCAGAAGAAAGCTGGCTGGAAAACTGGAAAACAGCCAGGTCCGTGCTGGGAGCAACAGAGCAGGACAAAGTAAAACTCAGCATCTTTCCTACAGTATCCTTTCTTCAAGGTCTATGAGGGGAAAGCAATTCCTTGGAGGGGGGATGCTGAAAAACTAACAAGAACAAGACAACCAACCAACCAAAAAAAAAAAAAGGAAAAATAAGGGTCTTTAACAGCCCCACACATCTCGGGTTGCAGTTAGTTGCTGTGACCTAGATTATTTCCATCCAGAAGCTTATTTCCAAACAGAAGATGTGTATGTGTCTCTCTGACACTAAGCATCATCTTTTTTGTCCCTGATTAAAGAGCATTAAGCAGGGCCATTAAGTGCCACCCCCAAATTTTACGATTCGTGATGAAAAGTTCAGGGGTGGTTTGGGGTGGAGTGGAAGTTCTTGTTCAGAGGCACAAAACGATTCGTGTCTACACATGTACACACTCCTATAGGTGTAGGTATAGAGGTGTGTGTATGTATTAATGTATGTATATTTATATCTACGGGTATATGCATGTATATAGATGTATGGGTGTATATATATATGTGTGTGTGTATATATACATATATAAAAATATATATATATGGCGTGGCCACCAGAGAGCAGCAGACACCGCTGCACCATTCCAACCCTTTGCTGGAACAATGAATTTATTGAACACAACGGAAAAAGCCGGTGAAAAGTTAGTGGAAGCTGAATTCCTCATAAAAAAACCCCCAAACCTTGTGGTGTTTCCACACCCACACCTACACTCCAATTCTTTTAGCCTTATCGGGGGAACTAATCCTCTTAGAAACAGCTTGAAAAAACACCAAGATAAATGTTTGTAAGTGGTGTAGCTGACTGGGAAAGATTTTTGTTCTGGTGCTCCTGTGGAAATCAGTAAGGCAGTGCTGGAAAAGCTGGCTTATTGTCATATAGATGCGGAAGCGATTGTGGGGGGGCTTACAATTTCAGGGGAAAATATCTGCTTTTGATTCAGAAGAGGGATTCTGATGCAAACCAAGCAATGGATCCACGAACTGGAGCTGGGTGCACAGTGGAGTATATTTTCTGTGGATTTTCAGTTGAATTTTCCAACCCCTCCACTTCGTCTGGCCTTATGTTTCTTTGACTTCTCTTCAATACCACTCATGTGATGGAGTTTTGGGGCCCCAGATGGCTGCAAAAGGCAAATTTGCCCAGTTGCTTTCTGTTTGCACTTTCATCAGCAAAGCTGCTCGTACGCCTGCTCATCATCTTCGACCGGGGACCACCACTTGATGACTTAAAACAATGACAAGGAAGTGACAAGCTCAAATAGTCAACCCAAGAATAAACAAAACTCACAGAAAAAAGTGAGATCAGTAGTTTAAACAGAGCAGGTAGAAGAGACCAAATTACTTTATCAGTGATTTTTGAGTGCTCTTGCAAAACTTGTAGCTCACTAAACGCCCACAAAATAAATTCCTGGGAATTTAAATTATTTCTTACAGTGTAAAAAGAAAATAAAAAGCTCAGATGTTTAGATTTTATGCATGCTGTATAATGCAAATGCTGTGCTCTAGGGAGCAGATGCATTCCCAACGTTACATCGCAGGGTCTGAGGGATCATGGAGCTCAGTGGTCTCTGTGAATATGTATTGAGTCCATAACCTGCGGCTGAAGGTCCTGATCCCTCCCAGTCTGCAATAGATGCTGGTGACATGGTAACCGCAGTTCCTGTCATGTCAGTGACTGGGAGATAAAGGGGCATTGAGCGCGGAGGTGCTTGGAGCTGAATAGGAGCACTGCAGCAGTTTCAGAGTCAGAGTCTCTATACATGACATTCAAGACAGATTCTTTCTTCTCTTTTTCAAAAAACAAAGAAACAAATGAAACAGGAAACACTCAGCAAGAAGCTCAGATGCTTTCTCATCCACCTCCTCCGGGCCTCGGTGGCTGCTTTGTGGATGCAGAGGATCCCGGCAAACCTCTCTGTAAGCTTGCAGCAAAGTGACTGATAACACAGATGATGTGATGTACAAGTAAATAAAGCCCTCTGCTCCAAATATGCCCTGGTCTTATTCCAAGCACAGCTGATAAGCAGTTTTGATTGTTTTGCGTATCAGGGGTGATATGATCTTTCCAAAGCATAACATATTTTACATGGACATTGTAAGCCTCATTCCCTTCCGGCCAGATAAAATGAATATTCTGATATTTTACCGGTGCTTTCATCTACATACACTAAATATCATCTTGGAAAGCACACGTTCAGTGTCTTGATACCAAGAAGAATGAGTCAAGCTCCTTGCAAAGGTGTGCCCCTTGTGCCAGAGGAGGTACCCGCACAACTGTATCCCCAAAGATTTTTTCCAGACATCCTTGATAATTACTCATACTTCAGGAAGCGCCAAGATACAGCAGTTCCAGGAAAGCCTCTCATTACTAGAAATGCTAATGGAACTGCATGCTCTAATTTCGCTCCTGGTCATGGTGCTGTGGCTTAGATATGTCAGGCCAGACTTGTACTACGTGAATGAAGCCAAGGGGATGGTACTGATTCAGCCTGTTTGGGAAATCTGTGTACTTTATCTGTTTGCTAGCATCAAACCTCTCATGGAAGCTTATGTACAGTGTTTGGTTGGATTCTGGATAAACTCTGGGGAAAAAAAAATCATGTGTTTTTTGATAATACAGTCCTATCGTTGTGTTCTTCCTAGACAGCAAGTGGAAATTCAGAGCAAGAGAGAGATGCTTATTTTTGAAGGATGGAAGCCCTCCTCCTCATGGCCAGCTGTGGGGTTATACATGGAATTCATGTAGTATGAAGACTGTAAGTTGCAGCGCTTGGACAATACATAGGGATGAATATTGTGGCTTATACCAAAGACTTGAGCTGCAGGAAGAGGGAACAGGGAGGGGTAAAAGTGTGTTTGGGGTTTTTATTTGGAAAATAAGCAAGCTCATGCCTTGTGAGAGAATGTAGAAACATCTCTCTTTCATGGGTCTGAACTTCAGAAACAGGTCTCCCTGGGCACGTCAGAACCATCTGTACAGGCTTAGGCAGGGCAGATATTCTGGGGAGACACCCAGTATGGAAACGATTTTGTAATTGCTGCTGAGAATAGGACACCACAAACTAGCAAGTTTAGTTCCACTCTTTGTGCCTTTTCTTGGCAGGGAAAACTTAGTGGCTCAAAGGTGAGAATCCTGCAAGCTTAGTGGACACAGAGAAACACTAAGCTTTGCAGTTCTGCATGGGGTTCATAAAAATGTGTCTTTATATCCATTTAGAACTCACCAGTGGTAGCAGATGTTACATTTCCTCCTTCCTAGTTTCTTCTATGTGCATATAAGCAAGCAAGAACTAGGATTTGCTAATTGTTGTGTGCATGTCACAATCTAAGGAGCAACAGGAAACTTCGAAGAGGAACAATAACTCCGATCACGTAAAAAATTACCATACATTGAGTGTACAAAGCAGAGTCTGGGACTGTTAATGTGGCTAGAGCTAGGACATAACATCTGCGTGAATGAGCTGGGGAACTACGCTTTCCCTGTGGACCTGGAGTGGTGGGGTATGTATTCAGAAGGAGGAAGGTTGAGGTGCTCTGGATGAAAGGAGGCTTTCCAACAGCTTGAGAAAATAGCATTTCCATTCTGGAATCCATCTTCGCGGATGCCTAAAAATGCATGGAGACTGGGACAATACCTATCTACATTCAACCCTGATCTTCTCCTGGGAAAGCGATTGTGAAAGTTGCGGGATTTTTTTTGCCCTTGTCTTTTTATTTCCATCTATTTGTAATTTTTCCAGGCTTCAACAACATGAGTCTCCTGGAATATCCACTATGCATCTCCCACGGGAGGGCTGCAATCGCCCCCTTTGGGCACCTTGCCCAGCACAAGCTGCAGAGCCTCAGGAAGGAAAAGGGGAGGGAAAAGATGCTGGGGGGAAGAGCCGCAGAGAAGAAAGAGTGACTTAGAAAAGAGGTGATTTGGAGATTGCTCTACCTCAGGAAGTTTAACTGGTTGCAAGGGTAATTGACTGATAATAACTGGATAAGCAACACATCTCATGGAATTTTGCAGAGATACAGGCAACGCTCTCCATATAGCCCAGAGGAATTCCCTGGGAATAGGGATTTCTTTATTTCTTTTCCTTTTCTTCCTTCTTTTTCTCCTTCCTGGCACCTGTGAAATGATTCCCCTGCAGTTAACCTATCTTCCTCTGTCCTGCTTCCAGAGCTGGTGGAGGTGGAAGAGCCTACCCCGGCACACAGACTGTGCTGCTGCCCTAGGGATGGTGGGCAACTCATCCTGTGACAAGGGTTTCTGTCACCCTCTGCTTCCCCAGAAACCACCCTCCTAACAGTGGCAGTTCAGGAGCAGCAGAGTCTGAAATCACTGATAAAAAGTCTCTGTAACCTGTGACTCAACCCCCTCCCTGGCAGCTCTCTGCTTGAAGGATTTACTCTGCCCCTCTGCATTTTTTTTACTCAGGATGACCATCAAGTGCAGCGATCCCTCAGAGGGTGTTTTATTTCCTAAGCGGGCAATCTTTAGCATTGTAGGACTCTGACATCCTTCTGACACAAACTTTCAGGCCTAATATAGTGATATATTCACAGGCTTATGGGCAGAGCAGCTCTCCACATGGGTAGAGGAGGGAGTTCAAAAAATAATAATATGAAAAAGGCTTCTCCTTTCACATAAGAACTGGCTGATTTGTGGTTTGGATGCCCCCACCAGATACCGAGCAGAGTGGATGGAAAAGGTTTGTTCGCCTTGAGTTTGGCTTTCCCTCCTCTTGTAGGTTTTGGCAGGGAGTCAGACGGGGCTGGTCCCCCGCTGGCCCCGCTGGCTCGCTCTCTCCAAGGTGTTGACAGACTGTTTTTCAGCTGCATCAGAGGCCGCAGATCTCATGTCAGGCTTTGAGATACACGTCTTGATAAACACGTCTGCCTCCAGCGATTGGCAGCATTCTTTCTGGAAAGGAAAACAAAAAAAGGCTTTATATAAACAGGCGCAGCGGTGTGCAGGGTGTAGCATACCACGGCTTTGGAGGCATAGCTGAGTTTTCGTCCCCTCCTGCCGCTGGGCTCTTGCTGACAGGGAAGTGGCCGCTTGCTGACAGGGCTTTGATGGGGGTGTGTGTCTCATCCAGCTGTGGTGGTGACCTCACTCCGCTGGCTGCCCTCTGCCCCGCCATCCGTCGTGGTTGCCCCAGCTCACCCATAGCTACTCATATCATTTCTGTGGATCTGCTTCCATATGACTTGACCCTTCAGCCACCATCAGTTTGAAGTACTCTCCAGAGGTGGCCATTTACCCCCTCTGTTGAGATCACTGGTGTTGTGCACAGCCTATGGGAATGAAAATAAAACAGTCTTGAAGAAGCAATGTGGCAGTTGGGGTGGCAGAAGCCACCCTGAGTCTCAGGGAAGTGTCCTCCCTGCCTTCCCCTTCCCATACCTGCTCCCCTTCAGTATCACCTAAAGGAGTACTCAGTGTCTGGAAGCTGACTGGGAGAGGGATCATCTCTTGCTGGACGTGATTTCTTTGCACTAGCGTTAATAACAATGTGAATCCCTGATCTCTTGTGCCCTTAACAAAAGCTGCTGGTCTTGGCTGTGGTGATTTTCCTTCAGCTCTCACACAGCCAGCTCCCCGGAGACTGATGCAGGAAGAATGGGTTTCCCTTAAATAGAAGTAACAGGGTTTGGTCAGCACTAGCCCCTGACCCAGGAGGATGGTAAGTTCTCCTGTGTGCCCGTGGGACCATTTTTTATGGGCTAGTACAAACCTCAGTTGGTGTTTTTAGGCTGATGTTGTAGCAATATGATTTCCTTGCCTGTTTGCTAGGAAAGCACAGAGTGGGGGGTGTTTGTAAACCAACCCAACTCCTCAAAGAAAATGATCATCACCTCTTCTTCTGCCATCTCCCTCCTGATCACTGTGGGAGACACCTGTAGCAAAGAACCATTTAAGTCTTTGCTTATTGACTGCTTGGTGCTTTTAAAGAAAATTATAGGGTGATTTTGGTACAGCAAAGTCTGGCATAAACCTATTTTATGCTGCCCTTCCCCACTGAAAATACTTCTGTCAAAGGCTGATGGTATTTGCATTTGACAGACAGTACCAAGTCAGGAAAACACAGACTGCTTATGCTATAAACACTGGATAAAAATCTTGAAAGAAAAATCAGCAGAGTTAAGAAAATAAAAATCTAGACCAGACATTGAAACTAAGCTCCTTCTTTTCATATTTTATCCCCCCATGAGGGAAGAAAGGGAGGAAAAAAGCCTTCTGTGCAAATGCAGCTTAGAGAAGGAAATGGTTTCTGGGGGGGGGGGTGTTTCTTCCTTTATATTTGGAAACTCCTAAAGCCGTCTGCTGTTCCCTAGTTAGTTAACAGGATAGACTAGGGCACTGCAACTGCTCTGCAAATGCAGGGGCTCAGAGTACTGAGCAGAGGTGCTGGGGAGTTTTCCCTTCCCAGCTGGGCATATGTGACCAAACTTCACTTTGCAAGTGCACGTTTGTAAGGTTTCCTCCGGGGCTCATGATTTTCCTCTTTCCGAAGTGGCTGGGGAGTACTAAGCTTGAAGGGCAGATTGTGTTTGGAATATAGAGCTGCTTTTGTATATTCTTTCCTTTCTTAAATCAGAGTTTGATTTAAAACGCCGTGGCTTGAACAATTCAGTGCAAGGGAGAAAAATAACACAGTGGGGGGTAAGAACAGAGTGTGGTTTGATTCTCAGTCATACTAATCAGATGCCTTTACAACAGACTGCAATATGTTCGAGGGAATGATTTATCCCACAGCAGTGTAAGGTGACTTTAATAGGAGACTCCATCCTTCCATCCAGAAGCCCCCATCCCTCAAATGTCTTTTATACCTGTCAAATATATTTTTTCCCTATAAATTCCCCTGGACAAACTATACTTTTGAAGCAATGGGATTGTATGTCAAATGTCTTATAAGCGAAGCGTGAGGCGTAGTTTGTAATAAGAGTATGTGAGGATCAGGGCAATCTGGATGCACTAGAATATGAAGACTAATCCCCTCTCCCCATCTACATAATTAGCAAGGTCACTGTGCCTTGTAGCTTTACTACTATAAGTGGAAAAACATGCCAACTCTATCCATTTTTTTTTTTTTCCAGAGAGCTGGTGTGGTTGTCATATGTTGTTACCTGTTTGTCAAAGGAACAGCCCTGGCATCAAACAATAGTTCAGATGCAAATAAAAGAAGCGATGCATGTCCTGGATTGGTAAACAGAGCCTCTGTGTTTGTTGTGACCTCTCCTTCCTCAGCTGACTGTGGATCATAACGATTGCTGCCATTTAGACAGGAATAATTAATGAGATAAATGTAGGTTAGTGGCTTGCGAGCAGCCAAGGGCAAGGCTGCCTGTCCGTTTCGGCTCAGCCTAAACCATGCGGGCATTTCCTTCCTGAGTCAATAGTGATCCTGTAATGCTAACGAAAGACCCCCATTGATCATTGCCCTCTGGTAATTGCTCACAACTTGTTGACATCTCTGGACAATTTAACTCAGCCCTTTTAAAAGGTCTCAGCAAAAGAAGCAGGCTGAGGTCTATAACAGCGTAGGTCAGGAATGTAAGGACAAATGAGATTCTTCCCCAAAGGCTCCAGCGTACGGTACACATGGAGTTCCAAGCCAAGACACTTTCGTGGTGTTATACCAGGTCTCCATGCATAGCTTCAGTGCTGTATTAATTATGATTTACCTCAGTGGGAGACCTGGCTAAAAAAGTGACATTTCTGTTTCATGGGGGATTTGTATGTGTGTCTGCAGAATGCTGCCTTTGGCTTGAATCAGACCCAAACCAACATTTTGGGGGGAAATTGTACCCCCCTCCAAGCTGGGAGTTTCACATATTCAGCAATGTCTTTGTTCACAGGTGTTCTCAAGTGCTTCACCGTGAATTGATTATCAGGTTATGGAAAGCTGATGTGAGCCTAGAATCACAGAATCATAGAATCACCAGCTTGGAAGAGACCCACCGGATCATCGAGTCCAACCATTCCTATCAAACACTAATATGTAGCCTTCCCTTGGCATTCATCCTCATGGATTGTCCTGGGCTTGGCTGTACCCTGCCTGTAGACAGAGTTTCTAGGCAAGTCTGAGGATGGAGGCCTTATATTCCAGGAACATCCTGAGGAATTGAGGCAAAGAACCTGGGCTTGGAAGAACATAAGTGCAAACCAAGATGCTTTGGATGTAAAATACTAGGTACCAAGAAATTACCCACCAGATCTTTTATCATAGAATCATAGAATAACCAGGTTGGAAGAGACCCACCAGATCATTGGGTCCAACCATTCCTATCAAACACTAAACCATGTCCCTCAGTACCTCGTCCACCCGTGCCTTAAACCCCTCCGGGGAAAGTGACTTAACCACCTCCCTGGGCAGCCT
>WAAB01000857.1:98111-108413 GCA_013389865.1 Piaya cayana
AATTAACCACCTCCCTGGGCAGCCTCTGACAGTGCCCAATGACCCTTTCTGTGAAAAAAATTTTCCTAATGTCTAGCCTAAATCTCCCCTGTTGGAGCTTGAGGCTATTCCCTCTCGTCCTGTCCCCTGTCACTTGGGAGAAGAGCCCAGCTCCCTCCTCTCCACAACCTCCTTTCAGGTAGTTGTAGAGAGTAATGAGGTCTCCCCTCAGCCTCCTCTTTTCCAGGCTAAACACCCCCAGCTCTCTCAGCCGTTCCTCATCAGGCCTGTTCTCCAGCCCCTTCACCAGCTTTGCTGCTCTTGTCTGGAATGCCACACTAAATGCCACACTCCCTCTATAAGCTAGAAACTTTCTTGGGATGGCTCTTCTTCTTGATGGCTGTTGTCCCTCAAGGACCCACTCGTCATGCTGCTTGGAGTCCAGCTGCTGTTTTTCATGGTATTTCTGTAAAGGCTGTAGCATCTGTGCTGGCTGGAACTGCTGTGCTCCAGTGTCCATCATCACGGGACCGTCACTTGTAGCATGCATTTTGTGACTGCTATGTATTTGGTTTATATTGTGTACGCTTCATTATTCTAATATTATTATTAATAGTGGTAATATTTTTTATGATTTCTATTGAAACTCTTTTATATTTTATCCTTTCAGTCTTTTTTATTTTCCTTTCACCGTTCCTTTCCCCTGTGGTGATGGGGGAACTGGGTGATAGAACAACTTTCTACTGTTTATCTGCCCACCAAAGTGGGTCAAACCACTACATACATTCTTCAGGCACACTGAAGAACAGAATATGATTTTAAGTGAAATTCACCATGAATTGCTGGGGAAAAAAAAGCATTATAAAGAAAATAAAATCAATGAAAAGCACCCCACTGACTCCTGCACAGAAGCAGAATGGGGAAGGCCCATTTACTACAACAGCTGCTTCCTTCAGTGGCTCTGGGATGGAGAGGGGTGCCCCAGGGAAGAGTTCCAGTGCAACCAGCTCTAGATGAACCTGCTTTAGGAGGGGGATTGGACTAGATAATCTCTGAAGGTGCCTTCAGAAGTTTTTCATGGAAAGAGTCATTAGGCATTGGAACAGGCTGTCCAGGGAGGTGGTTGATTCACCTTCCCTGGAGGTGTTTAAGGCACGGGTAGACAAGGTGCTGAGGGACATGGTTTAGTGTTTGATAGGAATGGTTGGACTCGATGATCCGGTGGGTCTCTTCCAACCTGGTGATTCTATGATTCTATGATTCTTCCCACTCTGACCATTCTGTGATTCTGTGGCAAATAAATAATTGGACACTCAGTTTCCACTAGATAAGTAAGCACAGGGCTGTGGCATCATTCCAACTTGGAGACTGGAATATTAGTCACAGAGGAAATCCATTTCTTGCTTAAAGGTTGGGAGCTGGATTCTTCATGGAAATTTCACATGCTGTTTTTTAAGGTGAGTAGATAAAGGAATCCTTTTCTGATTGATGGTTGTCTTGCACCTGATGTAGGAGCAGGTTTGATCTAATAACACCAGATGACACTTTACCCTCTACGATGTCGAATTGATAAATGCAGACCTTGTTTATTAAGTACAGCTGACGTTGTCTTGCCAAGGACTCATGTAAAACAGCTCTGGGCAACACCGTGATTCAGTAATGACAGGTTATGTTAAAAGAGAAACATGAGACTGGATCTTCACTACAGGATATTGGTTTTCTACAGATTCTAGTAAGTTAAGATCAGTCTCTCTTGCCAGAACAGATAAACAGAGTAACACACAATATGCTTCGTGATGATCTTTTGAGAGACACTGGAAAACCAAGGGCTTTTTTCAGCTGTCAGAAATCTTGTAGCAATTGTGGGAAGAGATGCCACAGCCCCCACAACAAGCATCTTCCATTACCCACCTTCTCACACTATTGCTCAGGGAACCACAGGCCCTTCAAGTTGTATTTAGAGGAGGGCTTGTTGGGGTGTGAGGGGTCCTGCTCTGTAAAATCTTAGGCAGAGTGTTTCCCAGCCCTTCAAAAATGTCTGTAAACCCCATCCTGGTTATTCTATTTTTCTATCCTTCGTACCCAGACTTGGCTTCTCTGTCAAACTCTGCCTTTCACCTACCTGACCCACAGTCAAGACCCATACTTCACTGTGGTCCTGGAGTCTTTCTGAAAGAGACTAGGGTGGACAGAGTAAACATCTGGACCTCAGCCAGATTCTCAAAGCTCCAGCTGCTCTGTGAGCTTGTTACAGTGTTCCTCTACAGTAAGCTGCACACTGACAGGGCTGTGGTGCAGCAGCAGTCAGCTACAACCTTCTGAATCCGCCCTCTGAAAGCTGCTCAGCATATGGGAATCTTGAGGTGATTTAATTGGTGAAGATCCAGGCACTTTTCTCCCCAGATGAGAGTCAATAGCAAACTTGATTTATGTACAGAACATCTTGGTCAGGCTTTCAAACAGCTGAATCTTGGGTCCAGGAAGAGTGATGCCCTGTCAGTCTAGCTCTGCGTGCCTCTCTGTCATACTACTCAAAAGGGTATTCCTTGGATTTTGTAAACCATAAATGGATCCCCTACCCCTTAAATATATATCCACAGAGAAAAATGGTGCCTCTACTTTCTGTGTCATGTCCTGAAATTTCTCCCATGAGTTTTTTTTCCTACCATGTCTGTCTGAATCCTTTCTTTCTCCCTAACTCACTGCCTGTCTCCGTTATGGTGCCACCGGGGTTACTAACAAGGCTGTTTGCTGGAAAGACATTTTAACTGAAGGAACAGATACAGAAAAAAACCCCAAGAACTGGAGCTATTCTCCTGACTCCTAGTTTCCTTAACAAGAAAATAGGACACAGCCTGCACACACAGGGTGGGTACTTTTCATTACCAAAAATGATCCAGCATAGGGCTATTTTATCACCAATGTACCACAAGAAGCATATAAACCTTAGTAAAGAATGAAAACTCGCTTACAAAATAAATTCTTACAGACAAGCAAGACTTATAAAAAAGGCCTGTGAGCAGGAGTTCAAGGGAATGAATTTCTTCCTAATTTAAACACCTCATTTCTTGGATTATTTAAAAAAGCCCAGCTTGTGAGTTTGTCAGCTGCCACAGAATTATGCAAGGCAGGAAAAAAAAGGTTTGTAGAGCTCAGGTCCCTCCCAGCTAGCCCCATGGCCTACACCCCATCATTCGCTTCCCTTCTGCGCCGTCAATGATGGGTAGATTGTCATCCAGAACTCTGCTCAAGATCATGTTATTGAGAAAGGTCTTAGAATGTGGCTGGTCTTGCAGTGCTTGTAAAGCACTATAACCATCAAAAGAATGGAAGAAAGACAGAAAACGCCAGTGACACGATAGAATAAATGTTGCATTATTAAGTGCCTTTACGTACACTTGTCTTCGAAAGACTGAAACCTAAATCTCCAGAAATGAGTGACTCGCTTAAAAAGCCTGTAATGTGAACATCATGCAACTGACTTTCATCAAAGACGATTACCTGGGTTGCATTCTTTGGGGGATATGTTTGTTCGTAGTGCTTGGCATTCAAATAGAACTGGATGTCGTTAACCATCAGGGAGCACGGAAAAGAAAGAGCAGAATATGTACTATTCCCAGCATGGAGGCTTTTAACCCCCTGATGAAGGGAGCCAGTATTTCCTGAGGCTTAGGAGGCAATTTTGGTGATAGAGCTGAAGGAGACATGGAGTTAATTTTTATTTTTCTGAGTAGGTTTTAAGAGTTGCTTTCTGGCATTCCACACAGATGAATTCCATTGCATCCTCACATGTATAATTTGCTTTCCTTCCCTGCCTACAAAGGCAAAGCACAGATGTGCAATGTACACAGGGGCTTAACATGTATACAACCAGGACAGAAGACAACTATCTTATTCTTTGAAAATATTCAGCATATTTCAGCATTTTGGTTTTGTTTCTACTTCTTCTCTAGGTGCAGTTCAAAATGCTGATACGTAAAACCTTTTTCCAGCTTACAGTTTAGCTATATTAGTGTTTTCTGCATTTTAGTGCTAAGCTCTGAGACTACCCAGGTAAACTAGAATTGCTTGCGCCTACTCCCTGTTACCACCTCCATCCACGTTTGCTTTAAATGGAGCACGGCTTCATGGAAAGCTTCGCCTTCGCTCCTGAGACATGCTGAACTGCCGCAAAATGAACATTACTTTTTGGCTCTGCAACGAATCCTGAAAGCCCAGGCATTTTTTTCCTGGTTTCAGCTTTCAGAGAGACAGTTCCATGCAGCTTGAACCCTTTGAGAAGTGCCAGGCTCCTAATGAAAAGGAGTTGGAATTGCTAATTAAGGTTTCATGAGCAGGCGGGGAGGAAAGAGAGTGAAATTCTGCATTACCCAGAGCTTGTGCTGACAGATGACTTAAAATGTAAATCTGGGCTAAGATTTTCAGTACTAGGGCATAAAGTTAAGCTCCCGGGTTTCTCCTCAGTCTCTTAAATCCTACTTTTAAGAAGTCCTCTCTGCTGCAGCATTCCCCTGTAGAAATCAGAACAGGGTTTTAGGAGCATCTAGTTATAAAAGCCTTGGCCTGGTTTTCCAAATATGTGCCACTGTAAATCATAGCATGCTTCACAGTTTAAAAGGGGAAGGAAACTGCAGCTTTAAAATTGAAGGAGATGCTGTTCTTCCGTTCAAAGTCTTTGCAAAGCGTGAAGAAAATATTCGCATCTACAACAAACCGAAAGCAAACCTCAAAACAAAACTAATCAACCAAAACCATAAGATGCAAGCTGATGTGTTCAAGTGGGAGGAAGAAAGAAAAAGGTCCAAATTTCTGAGGTAAATCCCTACGCTGAGAATGTCGGGCAGCTCCTTTCCTCTGTGAGCTAAAAGGGAGGAAAAAAGAATCCTACTTGGACTTTAGTACCCTGCAGTGGGATGTGCTACTTCTCCCTGGCCTTCTCATTTGGGAGTAAAAAAGTATATGAATGTCTGGGATTTATTTAGGGCACCAATGAAACTGAGTTGAGTGGCTCTGGTGAAAAATAATGTTGTTCATTTTGTCTCTTTGCTTGGACCAGAATCACCTTTGAAAATGTGGTCCTGGGTTGGTTATTCCCAAGTCAGTTATCTCTGGAAACTTCTGCCTGGCCACGTCCCAAAAAAACGCCTGGAACAAAACAAGCAATGTGGGTGCACATTTTGAGCGGAGCCAGAGCATTGCATAGTCACATCTTTTCTGAAATAAACCGAGACAATTTGCTAAATCAAGACCCCAAAGCAGTTTGGGAAGCCTCTTAGTTGGCTGGTGAGAAGCTGACAGAAATAAAGAAAGTATTTATTTTCATACTTTGCATGGATGGCAACGAGCCCTGCCAAGTGGCTGCTCGGCAGTGGGGTTTGAATAACATTTTCTCATCCCTCATTCCACCGGGGTGATTGATCCATCAAGGTTTATTTTGGCAAGAGCTTGCCTATCGTGGGGTGTAGAAGAGCATGGGAGAACCTCCAGTGGCTAGGGGTGGAGATGATGTTTATGATGAGATGTTTTGTGAAGTATTTGCAGTATTCCGTAACTCAAATTCTTTACAAAAGAGGAAGGAAATAATGTCAGGAAAATGTACAGTTACTTAGATGTCATCTTGTATGAGGTCTCATGACACTGGAAACCTGACCTGACATCTAGCAAGGGGAGAGATCACTGTTTTAAGACAATTTGGCCCATCTCAGCCTTGTCTATAGTTTCCCATGGAGGTTTATAACAAGTGGGACAGTAACCTCACCATGCGAGGAATGAGGCGTTGCAAAAGTGAGGCATAAAAATAATCCTGCCTTTTCAAAAAGTCAAGAATGTTTTTAAACCAAGCATTAGTCACCCATCCCAGCAACAAGTTATGGAAAAAAAAAATTGTGCTGAATTCTGAAAAGTCACCAAATGCTGCTTCTTGGAAGGCTGGAAAGAGCTGCAAATATCTGTGCCAGGTAATACCTTGGGCTGGGAACGAGACTCAGTTTTAATCTGAAACAGCCTTATGTTTGATTTTGTGTGCCAGCTGCTGCTTGGCGGTGTTAGGCACCGATACAAATCCTCCTGTGCAGGGACGGGAGGGAAAAAGCCTGACTTTCTGCAAGGGGCCGCGGGGAGTCTGATGCTGACTCAGACAGGCAGATGCTCGGAGAGGTGATAACCCATAAATAGAGGGTTTTGCACAAGCTCTTCGGTTGTGTGAACAAAGCCAGCCTAGCCACATCCCTGTCAGGAGAGGTGAAGCCTGAACAGGCAGTGGCATTGGGGAAAAAGAAAAAACCTTTGCAAGCTGAAGAGGAGCTGCTTTTGCCAGAGCCAGGAGGCTGCGCTCAGCTGCTCCTGGTTGGAAGCTGTGAGCTATCCGCATGCATTGGTACCTTTACAATAGCTGACTTTACAAGACACTAAAGCTGACTCTCCTTATGGGTCATCAGCTCATATTGGCTAATAAAATCTGCACTTCACCCACAGGCACTACTGGTCGATGTGCCGCCTTGCTTACAGCTGCATAAAATGATACCACACTGTTTGGCAGAGCTGTGCGCAGGGGAATTGCTGTTAAATTTGCCCATAAAAGAACTGTTAATTTACAGCAATATTAAAAGACACCATCTATTAAATCTTTATTCAAATATAACCTGTTCCATGTGTTGTGTGGAAAAAGGCAGCAGTTCATAGCATGACAAAGGTATACGCAGTATGTGGGGTTTTAAAAGCGCTTCCGTTTTCTAGATTTTTCTTGAGAGAGGTCTGGCTTGGCTGGGAGGAGCCCAATCTCTGTCTGGTCCAAACACACAAGAAAATTCCTATTTATTTATTTATTTATTTGGTCCTCCGAAGGCATAATATGAGCTATATTTATGNTTCTCCCAAGTCACAGGGGACAGGATGAGAGGGAATGGCCTCAAGCTCCACCAGGGGAGATTTAGTCTGGACATCAGAAAAAAAATTTTCATGGAAAGGGTCATTGGGCATTGGAATATGCTGCCCAGGGAGGGGGTTGATTCACCTTCCCTGGAGGTGTTTAAGGGATGGGTGGATGAGGTGCTGAGGGACATGGTTTAGTGTTTGATAGGAATGGTTGGACTCGATGATCCGGTGAGTTTTTTCCAACCTGGTGATTTTATCATTCTAATCCAGGTTATATACTTTGGTCACACAACATGGGAGCAGAGACGCTCTCCCTTTCCTGCTGTATCTCCCCACTCTGTGGCTTCCTGATCTGGATGTTCATACTGTGTTTCAGCACACCTGCCATGCTCTCTGATTGTTCTCCAATACCCACATAATAGAGCTTTATGTGGTGACAGCTAGTGCTTTTCTGCTAATCACAGAATCATAGAATAACCAAGTTGGAAGAGACGCACCGGATCATCGAGTCCAACCATAAATGTTACATAACGGGTTGTTTCAAAAACCACCTTAAACTCTTGCAAACTTCTTTCCAAGGCTGCTATACAAGGCAAGAGCTCACAGTCACTGCATCTCGAATGAATGAGTAGGATTCATCTGAGGCTGAAATCCCACCATTAGCAGGGGCAATGGGAGATGTGAGGAGGGCACAGCTGGAAAACCTGATATACACTCAATATATGCAACAGCCCTGAGCAGCACAGCATTGCCCTGCTGTATCCCATATTGCTCTCTCAGAAAGACACAAACACCCACTGCTGCTGTTTTATCCTCCCTTTCCTCCCCGGTTGCTCTATCCACAACCTTACTAAGAATTATAACTGGCCAACGTTTCTCCATTAAAACTGGTTTTCAACAGCAGGCTTGGTTTGAACTTCAGTGGAAGTTTCTTTGAAAACATTTTTTTGAGGAAAGTTTCAACATTTTTGTCAAGAAAGAGCTGGAAAAATCAGGTTAGCCAAAATATTTGTGTGAGAAACAAACTTTTTTTTTTAAAAAAATGAAGCAGCTGGTTTTTTTTAAATTTTTATTTTCTTGTAAAAGGAAACAAAAACTGACTTATATTCTTTTGTCTTCCTGAATGTCAACATTTTCCACAAGACATTTATTTGACCATCACTTCTTATGGATGTAAATGCTACTGGAGGCATCCAACAAATCCTCTACCTATGGAAACAGAAGGGGGAAGAGCAAGAAAGATCCTTGTAGCCTTTTCCTTTTGCAAGCGTTGTTTCAGGAGGGTGCAGAGATTGCTTCAGAACCTGTAGCGCAAAACGGAGCAGTTGCCATATTTAGTTTGCAGGTCTCCAGGACAACTGGGAAGATCTATTTCCATTGGCCCAAATAAATCATATCCCACTAACCTAATTTATACCGAACTGTCTAGAAAGCAGGTGCATCCAGCTCATCTCATTACCTATGCAAATATTGAACTAAAAATCTGTGTACAATAACAATGTCATTTTTACTTAGCAAGACAAAACTTGACAATACACTAACCACGTTTTTTTTTTTCTTCTCAGCATCCACGCCTAAAGACGTTTTCATTCCTTACTGGAGAGTAACAAAACATGGTATGCAATATGAATAATAACTTGTCCCAGAAAAAAAACACAAGGTGGAATACAGGGAATAAAGAAAAATATTTTGTGGTCTGATGTTTATTCCGATGCGTTTGTGCCATGTGGTTTTCTATGCTTTTCTTGTAGCATTTTTTTTTGTGTGTGTGTGTGTGTTTGTATCTAAAAAATGTTACAGAAATGAAGGAAGCGTGGCAGAAAGGGTGAACGAAATACACTTCTCAGTTTCTATGGTTAGAATTGGATCAGGACGTAAACATGGATTAATCAAGCAGAAGGGAGAAAATAGTAAACCCAGTTAAGCATTATGCATGCTAATACAAATAATTTCATAATGCAATGTTAATAAAAGCATTGTTACCTTTTTCCAGGCTAAATTCTTATGCTGGAATAACCAGCTGCTACAAAGTCAGCGTAAATCAGTAGCAATCTTTAAGTCAGGCCCTAAATCCAGAGTGGTTCTGTCAAAATCGGTGCTGGTACTTAAGATTAACACCACGGTAACTGAGATCAGAATCTGATCCACCGTCTTAGGTCATATTATTCCTGGAGGAGTAAATCTTCTTAAGTACATGGCATTTTCCCCCCTGATTTTGTGGGTTCCCCCCAGTATTCCAGCCACTCCTCCTTTTGCCTCTGGTTACATGGTGATTATTCTCGTCAACAGGACACGATTGTTGTGCTGAAATGTGGCAGAGTAGAACAGCAGTTCAAATTGCTTCTGCAAATACATCCAGTGACTTCAGGAAGATTAATCTTACTGGAGTACCTGAAAAGCTGGCAAAGCCTCCATGTACTTCTGAATGCACATATTCATTTGGAGGTGATTGCTGTTCCTCTAGTGCCCTGTAAATCCTTGAGGAATGCAGCTGAGGTCTGGGATCTTCCGCAAAGGGATTTAGAGAGGCCGTGAACAGAAAAATGGAGGATTTGTCTGACTTTTATAAATCTGACAGCTTTAATATATTTTTTGTAGAGAAAGTTTTACTCACACGTCCATTAGTAGCGCTACGCAGCTTGAGAGAATCCTCCATGAACCAACCAGTCCTATTGGCTGTATTAAAATTTTTTCACTAGAAAATTTGGATCAATAATTTTCAGACTAGAGGTTTGTTCATGAGATCCTTCCTATTTATTATTTGTGATTGGTCAGATCACCTGCTTTTGCCTCCTTCCTGGTTTGCTGGAACCTCATAAGAAGGAAAAGAAGATGGGAGAATTGTAAGTACAAATTACGAATAATGATTTTCTGTGCTCGTGTGCACCTCATGGCCACAAAGCTCCACAAGGAGGAGTCATGTTGGGATGATGCAGCTCACGTACAAGATGCACAAGTGCGTTTTCTCACTTCATACCTCCTGTGTCCTACACAGAATTATCTTGGCTTTTTGATGACATGGGTTAAATTAATTCTTATCAAACCAGGTGCAGTAGTGAGTGCGATTCAAAGACAGGGGAAATCCAAATGCTCAGCTTCAAGACCCTCATACTTCATTTAGGATTCTGGTCTGCCCAAGCTACCCATGGGAGAAGTCTGTCTGGAGAGCTGCCAGGAGGAGAGGGACCTGGGGGTGTTGGTCGACAGCGACTGAACATGAGCCAGCAGTGTGCCCAGGGGGCCAAGAAAGCCAATGGCATCTTGGCTTGGATCAGAAATGGTGTGACCAGCAGGTCCAGGGAGGTTCTTCTCCCTCTGGACTCGGCATTGGTGAGACCGCTCCTCGAATCCTGTGTTCAGTTGTGGGCCCCTCAGCACAAGAAGGATGTTGAGGCTCTGGAGCGAGTCCAGAGAAGAGCAATGAAGCTGGTGAAGGGACTGGAGAACAGG